>JBBPDH010000022.1:1382908-1393711 GCA_037974565.1 Clupeocharax schoutedeni
CAGTATATGTTCAGGAAACAATGGCCAGAAATGTATAATTTTCATTTTCATGCACGTGTGTGCCTGGTTTGAACTTTACATGAGTCACTAATCTATTTTTTTGTATATGCAATGTCCTTTTATTGTCACACCCTATTTTTCTGTAATTTTGTTGCCCTCTTAGCAAAAAGGGTCCATTACAATTAATATTGGACACTTGTTTGTGCGTTTTTTGTCATCATAATATCTGTACGTATTGCAAGTACGTATCTTCTTGCATTAAAGACAATTTTAGCATTTAGACAATTTTAGCATTCCATCAAGAATTAAAATTAAACGAGAAGGGTGGAAAATGAAATGTTTCAGGAGCAAAGAGGCAATTAAGTTCATTTTGATTTCAGATTGACTGAGGTAATGTGCAATCATGTGCTTGATTATGTTCTCATAACTAAAAATTTTGTGAAAAACAATAAAAATATTGTGGAGGTCAGAGATCATGGTGCTGCAGAGAATTAAAGGCTTCAGCATGTTTGGCTAACTAGGGACTAGAAAGTTTTAAAGGAAAAAACTTGAAAAGAACTAGTCGCGCTCCGGCAGCTCATTGAGCAATGATGCTTTATTACAAAATCAGTTTATATTGATTAAGATTTTTTGTCACACTTTTCTGAGGATTATATGACAACCTAGTGTGTAATGAGATATAATGCAGCGCCTATAAAAATCACACACACACACACACACACACACACACACACACACACGTTCGTTAGTATAGGGGGTGAGTATTCCCGCCTGTCACTGCGGGAGACCGGAATTCAATTCCCTGGCGAGGAGACTTTTGGCCAGAAGGTCTTTGGTTCGAATCCCTGGACTGCCAGTGGCCCCACTAAGGTACCCTTGAACAAGGTCCCCACACTGCTCCCCAGACGCTGTGTTGCTGCCTGTCCACTGCTTCACTTGGTGAACGCGTTAAAAAGAGAGGATCGCTCACTTTCATATAGGCTAAGTGACTGAGGCTAGTGCATGTTTTGACTTACAACAAAATTAAGGTTACATTATTACTCTCGAAGGAACAGATCTGTGTCGTAACTTCAGGACACCCTGTACATACAAACTTATATATTTGTCTGTCTGTCTGTCTATCTATCTATCTATCTTCTAATTTTTGTTCTGAATAAAAACAAATTACTTCAAGTCCCACAATCCTCCTCGCTTCTCCCTCGGAAGTAAACAGCGACATTTTGGGTCGTGCGGGCGGAACCGTTTCCCTGAGAGCAGGAGAGATTCAGGATGAAGTGAGTGATGTATTTTTTGTTTTGATGTATTTTTATTTTTATTGATTTATACACACATTAAGTATCCATACACGTTTCATAATGTGCACGAACCTCTCTTGCGAGACCAGCTGCTACTTTTCCCGAGAAAGCTGTGTGATCCAGAAGAGGCTTGTTAGCCTCCGCACGAGTTGATTCAAAATAACTGTTAAAATAATCGAAATTAATGTTAAATATCTAATTTGGGGAAGCTTCGGAAAGCGAGCATAGATAAGAGCTCAAAACGAGGCCGTCTGAACCCTCACACATATCGCTTAAACAACAATAAACAATTTAGCCCTAAAAGGAACGAGCGTTACACTATATAGACAAAAGTATTGAGACGCCTGGCCATTACATCAACAAGGACTTTAATAACAGTGTATACAAACACATAAAACTTAATACGGAGCTGGCTCACTATCCATTCCCTTACCTTCTCTGGATGAGGTTGAGGTCGAGGTCAAGACTCTGTGTGGGCCAGTCAAGTTCCTTCACACTAAACTCATCCAGCCATGTCTTTATGGAGCTTGCTTTGTGCACTGACACACACATGCTGCAGTATAAAAAGTTCTTCTCCAAACTGGGCCTACAAAGTTAGAAACGCAAAATGTGTTGGTATGCTGAAACATTAAGATTGCCCTTCAATAGAAGTAAGAGGCCCACCTGAATTCAATCATATTGAATAATGTTTCCCAGTAACTTTATCCAAATAGTGTATTAGTGGGTTTTAGAGGGGCAGCTTGTGGCCATGTATTTAGGGTAGTCAACCTATTATCTTAAAGTTGAATATTCGAATCTCCACTGTTTGAATGGGTTAAATGCCGAGGAAGAATTTTGTGCTGTTCACACTGTACGCTGTGGTGTTTTCACATATGGCACAATGGTCAATTTATACTCATCATTTACTTACTGTGTACATTTTAGTGATATAGTGAAGTGTGATCTAAGCTGGTGGTGGTGATAGTGCTGGTGGTGGCCTAGTAGGTAGGGTACTTTAGCATACCACCACTGGGTCCCTGAGCAAGACCCTTAACCCCAAGTTGTTCCAGGGAGACTGCCCCCTGTAGTTAAGGAATGGGAGTGGCTTCGAATAAAGGCACCTGCTAAATGCTGTAAATGTTGAAATAGCTATTTAAATGATTTTGCATCATGTTTCTGTTTTCTTTTTACAGTCCACTCACCAAAGTGAAGCTCATCAATGAACTGAATGAAAGAGAAGCTAATCTTGGAGTTAAAGAATCAGTATCGTGGCATACGGAGTACAAGGACAGTGCTTGGATTTTCATAGGTGAGGTGCACTTAAATGTAGTACACACACTTATTCTACTTTAAAGTGCAATCGACTGCATGCACATCAATTCTAATCCCCATGGCACTGCCAGTAGAATGGGACACAATGGAGAAGCATCAAATAATCCAAAAGAAATATCATGTTTTCCTAGATATTGGGGACATGATTTCTATCGCTTTGTTTTTAAAACAGTGAAATGACCTCAACCCAGTCCTTGCAAAACATGTGTGACATGTTTTGGTCAATGACTACATTATTAAAATTTGAGACTGCCTGACATTGCTTTCTTGTAACCTGCAGGTGGATGTCCATATGAGCTGACAGAGGGAGACCTCATCTGTGTTTTTTCTCAGTAAGTCTGGTTTGCTGGTTCTTTTGTGTTCTCACTTTCACCTCTAAGCAAAAAAAAAAAATGCATTCGGTAGTCATTCTTTCTTCATAGTGACATTGTGTACTCATTCTTTGTCCATCAGGTATGGAGAGATTGCCAACATTAACTTGGTGCGAGATAAGAAGACGGGGAAATCAAAAGGATTTTGCTTCCTTTGCTATGAGGATCAAAGAAGCACTGTCCTGGCAGTAGATAACTTTAATGGCATCAAGGTAAAAAAATCTTTACTGGGCAGATAAACAGTTTTAATGACTGGATAATGCCACAGAATATGAACAAAAAAATCCCCAACATTCCAACTAAAACAGAACCATCTGCAGTGGAACTGTGATCTCTGGAACTCCAGATGCTTTTGTGATGAGTTAAAGGGTGGTCATCCAACAGTGACACATATCATTAATGCTCTTCTTGGTGAATGCAACTAAATTCTCACAGCAATGTTCCAACATCTTCCCAGTAGATTAGAGGCTGTTAATGAAGCAAAGGGGGGATAAACTCCATTATTAATTTCCATGATTACAAATTAAATGCTGCATGAGTAGGTGTCTACATCTATGAATTGCATGATTGCACTTTATCTGTGTTAAGAAATACCAGCATCTGATATGATGCCAGTTTTATTTATGCATGAAAATGCTTATACATGTAAATGTAACTGTCTGAAGACTAACATTGTTTGGTTTAAAGTTATGGATCTGTCTCGAGTGATACAATGTATGCTGCTTCCACAGATTAAGGGCCGGACCATACGTGTAGATCATGTGGCAAATTACCGCCCCCCAAAAGATTCAGAAGACATTGATGACATTACCAAACAGTTGCGTGAGGAAGGCTGTGCACCCAAAGTGCCCATGGCATCATCATCAGAGTCAGAATCTGAGGAAGAGTATCTTGTACCTATGAAGAAACCAAAAAAGGGTAAACAGTCGTTTCACCTGTACATAAACAATCTTGCATTTTTAAACAGTACATTTGTATTATCTTAGGACTAGTGCCTAATATACCATATATCCATCTCTTATTAAATCAGATAAAAAAGAGAAGAAGAAAAAAAAGAAGGAGAAAAAGGAGAAGAAGAAGGCATCGAAGGAGGAGAGATGTGACGCACAGGAAAAGTCTCACTCGGTCCGGGTGAAGAAAGAGAGAGAGGATGAGGGCTATGAGAAGTATGCCCTGAAGGGGGCACCGGAGTCAAAAGGCGAAAAAGCTGGACAAGACTTGAGAAGTGCACGGGACAGACTGGAGGAAACTGACAGATCCAGGGGTCAGCATGGTAACAACAGGAGAGGAGGGAGAGACGGCGACGACGACAGGAAAACAGACAAGAGCAGAGATGAAGGGAGATACAAAGAAGACCAGCGTTCACATGAAATCCGAGACAGGGAGAGAGAAAGAGAGAGAGACAGAGGCAGGGAGATTGAAAGGGATAGAGAGAGGGTAAGGGAGAGCAAAAGAGAAAGTGATAGAGATAACGACAAATATAGGGAGAGAAACGGAGGTAGAGAGACAGAAAGAGAACGGGACCTTGAGCGAGACAGAGGAAGAGACAGAGATAGGGATAGAGAAAGAGAAAAGGGGAGGGATCGGGAAAGAGACAGAGATGCTGACCGGAGATCTACAAAACACAGAGAGCATAGTCGAGACAGAGAACACAGGCGAAGCTGAGACATGGGCTGTATCACCACCAGACTTTGGGACCAATTTTTTTCTTCTTTTTTTTTTCCCTAGATGATGAACTCACCAGACTTTCAGTTGAGGTTAACTTGTGTCTTTGTGGGATACGGAGATTGTTATTTTTACATTTGTGACAAATTTTGTAAATAAATGTTTCAAATTAACACATGCTTGAGTCATTTGACAGCTTTTTATTTTAAAGTGAAATGAAGAACAGAACAGGGTGTAATGGATAGTACAACAGAATTCCATGTCCCAAAAAACAATGCAAATTACAAAAAAAAAAAAAAAAGTATGTACATAACTTCAACTCTATCAAATTATGAAATCACATTTAACTGATGGCATTTAACCAAAAAAAAAAAAAATGCACAGGACTCAATGTGCACATTACCATCGTGTACCTGCTCAACAGGAATTCAATAGCATTTCTCCATTGCTAATATTACAATCAGACAATCTCTACAGCCACATTAACAGAGAACCATCTAGGAAGCGAAACGGCACAAATATACTTTGAATAAATTAACATTTTTAACTGAGGAAAGGAAAAAGTGAGCTGCCGTTGGTCAAGGAGCCAGACCAAAGACGCTCTATGCTGCAGAACATGAAGGAAAAAGGAGGAGCACTGAATGTTTATCTACCAGCTGATGTCATCTAGTCTAGCTCCTAAAATGCCATGCAATTGTCTATTTAGAAGACAGTAGGACAAGTGTGATATACTGTAACTCTACATAAGGACTTTTGTGGATTGTGCCCAAGTTTTTTTATTTTAACCAAAATGTTCATATTAAAAGTGGAGGAACAATGAGCTTCAGTTGACTAAATTCTCAGTTACTAGTTGCTCAATATAGTATAGTATAATACAGCTCTATGATTTGACAGTTTTTAATAGGACAACCACATAGACAAAAGCATGGTACAGATCAAGTTCCTTCCTAGCATTTTAATAGGGGCAGGGCAGAAATATACAAATTCAATCACCATCTTTAATGGTAACATTTCCAAAAAAGGCTGACACATTGCTAACATTGACCCTTGTAAATTGGCCATATTTCTAGTCAGTGGCTACATTTTTTCCCCAATTCTACTGATAGTCTAGCTAGTAAATATTGATGCCATGTTTGCAAACCGTGGAGTTCTGCTCAGCAGAGCACCTGCCCCAGTCATCAAAATGTATTTATGCAATGCCTTGTCTAGTTCTATTAAGGGGTGTCTGGAATGCTGGGGGTTAGAAACAGAAGGCTGGCAGTGTTGTGATGAGGTATGTGAAGAATTTGCTAGAATAGAAAACCTCAGACCAGGCTGTATTTAAATATGTAAAAAAAAAAAAAAAAATCTCTTAAAGATATCTTAAATATCTACCCAAAAAAAAAATTAACAAATCTCATCGTTACCAACCACAAATTCTCTGTTCTTCTAATTAATATAATTTATTTCCTATTGAACAAAAACAGTTTCCCCAATAAACAAAGGACATTATTGCCCCTCAAGAAAGTACGTTTTTGCCCCGCTTGCCAACTTAGCATGGAAGCGTTTCTCCCACTCATTGTGCCTTTAGTCATAAAGACCTGTAGTCTCCATCCTAACTTCAGACTAACTAATGGCAGTGTTGATTCTGAACAGACAACATCCTACATGCAGCAGTCGTTCAGAAGAATTGGTTGGTGTTATACAGCCTTGTTAAGCTTCTGACAAATTGGGATCAACCACAGCTTTCAGCATCAGCTACAGCAGTAGTTCTTAGACTCAACATGGTCAAGAAATAATTGCCCAATCGAAAAATGTATATATATATATGAAATTATTGAAATTAAATAAGGTCAGCATTATCACCTGTGTGCTTAGAAATATCTCAATTTCAAGTCTACCTGTTGAGTTTACTCTAGTGTTCTTGATACACAAAAACACAAAGTTAATGAGACAACTGATACTCCACATATACGGAGCACCAAATTAATGGAAAGAAACCAGATTTTAAAATGATAGGGATTTCATAATCATTTCCTGTATATCAATGTTGGGACTTTCTGAATGAAATGCTGTGGTCTTGCATCATTTACGTGCTCCTTTATTACCAGTTGTAATCAGCATATTTTTAGTTTCCATGACAACCAGATGATTTTTTTAAAGCCACATATGCCTGAGCTCTTAAGTAGAGCGCCCATCAAATAACTCACATTTCCTTCAAGTTCTACACACGTATCCATGAACACAAAGACTCAAAATGAACACAATCTGATACATTTTCCTGAATTACAGATAAATATTAGGGATTAACATTTACATATTTAAATGAATTCGAAGTATGACCAGAACCGTGATTCTGAGCTAAAGGAGAATTCTGGCTTTTGTCAAACTGAAGACCACCTGGACCACCAGGGTCCAGCGAGATACATCCAGTTCATTTGCAGACGTGCGACACTGTCAGAGGTATTTAAATGGAGAGTTAGGAGTTCTAGGCTGTACTGTGTAAATGATACCGCTACTGTTGTGGTGCTCCAGGGACTTTAAAAAAAAAAGATGTCCTATGACCATGTGTCCCTTATAATGCCTCTATTTATAAACAAGTCTCTTATAATTCAGAGTACTTTCAAGACACTAGCGGTTTGGATTACGGTGACCTGATCTTCAGTAGGAGCCCTGTTGGACTGTAAAAAGGTTGTTGTTGTATACAAGTAAGGCGCTGTAGGCTGACTGACCCAATAAACAATAACAACAACAAAAAAATCTCCCAAATCTCACAGAGTTGCGGCTTAACAGAGCTGGAGTACAAATCAAATTGGACTAATTAACCCACTGAAAGAGACATAAATAAAACTAGATCTGAGTGAATATTCACAAAGCATGTTATCGGCTCTCTTCAATTATCTCAAACAGAAAAGGGATTAAGTAAGGAACATACACAGGTAATCCTGAAACCCTGAACCTGTCCAACGCAGCATCTGCATCCAGGCACAGATAGCTGATGTTCATTCATTACAACATGCGGGCTCATGTTGTCATGCAGTCATCAGTGACTGGACTGTAACCTTAAGTGATAAGAGCCCAGAGTGGTACTTGAGGACCATACTGCTCTACACAGGCAAAACAGTGTGTTTTTGACCAAATCTGGGTGTCTATGGGAAACTGCAGCAACATATTTGGCTGGACAGCACTATAACTTTTAAAGCCGTTTCTCAGTATAATGGTTGGCGTCATTATTGTTGTTTGCCTTTGTAGGCCAGCACAGTACAAAAACATTCAAGTATCAAATTCAAAACATACAGTATATGAGGATTTCTTTTCGTTATGTGAAACTATATTGTAGCTGGAAAGGCATAAATTGGTTGTAATTCTTTCATCTCTTTCGAACCCTGAACTCTTCTAGGTAGGGTCTGTTCAGTGATACTCAAGAAATTGCCCAATAGATTTCTATAGCAAATTTTTACAAAGGACTTAATTAGTGCCATATAGTATCAATTGGTTTGAAGGTCCATGAACAAAAACAGCAAGCACACAGAAGTCAGGTGAATAGGAAACAAAACATGGAGATGAGGTCATTTATTGGCCTGACAGACATGATGGCCAGTGTCATGCAATCATCCTATTTTCACCATGAACACCAACTGATTTCTGGGCACTGCGTCATATAAGAACATCTCAGACAAGAACATGAGCATTTAAGCATTTACATAGTCATTAGTCTGTTTTAAGCCAGTGCAATTCATTTCACTCGTGCATTGTGAAAAGCAGCTTTGACTTTGCTTCACGTCATGACTCCACCCAAATTTGCATCTTAGGTGTCAGATTAGATCATCCATAATGCTTTGGAGGCTCCATCCACTGGCCCTCATTGTATCATAGATTGGCTGTGGTATTCTATCCATGGGCAATGCAAGAGAATGTTTCAGCTGTGCTTACGCTACTTGCCCCATGTCACATTCACCATTCAAGAAAAACCCTCTTATCCATTAAGTACACTGGCTTAGAGGCAAGCATCAGTGCACATTTTTGGAGTGGAAAAACTCTGAACAGACATTTTATATATATAAACATCTCCTGCTTGTCATTCTTAGATCTTGTACTCTGGTAAGGAACAGCAGTGGTCCAGGGTTTCAACTCTCTAGGAATTTCCACTTGATTGGATTTGGACTGCCACCTCAGCACATTGAGATGGTAACGTTGATGCCCAGATTGCCGTTGTCTGCAAAAAGATGGGCAATGGAGGTATCAAAGACAAGACAGTCGCTATTCATGATTGCCGCGGCCACACCGTCGTGGATGGATCGTGGTGTGGCTTCCCAAGTGAGGCGCCGCCTGTTGCCGTTCAGCTCGAGACGGTAGGCAAAGTTCTCAGCTTGTTTGCGGGTGCCTATGAGTAGCACTATAGCAAAGAACTGCTGGTGACCCTCGTACTTCTCCTGCTTCTCCAGTACCAGCATGAAGTAGTGCCCGAAACAAGACTGCATCATGACCCAGTCCACAGCTCCTGGCAGGTTGATATCCGTGGCCAGGAAGACAATGTCCTCACCCTGAAGCGTGGTGATGGATTTGTGGACGTGCATGAGGTGGGGCATGACTGCCTCAAGGGAGCCTTGCCATTTGCAGGAGGCTCCTGGGCAGGGGCAAGTGTAAGGGCGGAACTCGCACACCTCTTCATGCTCTGGCTTCTCGCTGTGGTGGAGCGTCAGCAGGCAACCCGCTGAGGCATACTGCAGAAAGAGAAAGACAGAGAGACAGACAGATAAGCATGAGAGATGGCACCAAAAATATTTGGGAAAAAAAACATTAAGGGGAGAAAAACTGGAGAACAGGGATGGAAGAAAAATGGGACAAGAATTTTACAGAAAAGTGGGTGACCGAGCAGACGGAGTAATTACGGACAGCAGGCTATGATGAATTTCACCTTGATATTCTAGTGACATGTCCGGTTCATGCACGTTTTAAACCTCTGTAGGTCTCTCCCCCAGACTGAGTTTCACTTTTGCTGTCATTTTCTGCTTGTTCACGGAAGTCTCTGGGGGGGGTGGGGGGGTGGGGTGACAGCTTGGGGGGGTTGATTAATCGACGTTAACGCAAAGATTCCATGCGATTAACGGCGTAAAAAAAAAAAATCGTTGCCCACCTCAAATTTTTATACATATGTTATTTATATATTTTTTAATTACACCTTTTTGTATTTTTTTATTTATTTATTTTGTATTTAATGCTACATGTCCGTATTGTTAAAATTGCACCTTTTTGTACTTAATGTATGCACCTGGGGTTTGAGAGTAACGTAATTTCAATTCTCTGTATGTCTGGTACATATGGCAGATTTGACAATAAAGTTGACTTTGACATCTTCTCAATTCCTCTGAAGGAATTGAGAAGAAAGATTGGTCCATGGATAAGTTACAGTGATTGTATGGTGTAGGATGGCACACGTGAACCTACTAAACAGTCTTGCTCATCAGAATTGGGTCATGAAAGGGCAGGACACACCAGTTTCTAATTTTCTAAGCATGGGTGACAGAATGAATTGTTGGGAGTGCGAGTGGGGCGGACCAAGTCAATCACTTGAAGATGAATTGCTATAGTGCACAGCAGGGTTCTCTCCTTGATTACCAGACAAAGAACATCAGTGAAGGTCAAATATGAAGATTCCCTCCTCTACTGCCTTTACTGAAAATGCAAACACTGCAAGTTCAAATTCCTGGTGCACACAGCAATGGACAATTATGGTTTTCACAGGCCTAGGAATGGACCCAAGCAACAACAAAAGGTGCAAATCCTGCAATAACCTGATAACTAGCTCTTTTCAGGGAATTCCATCAGCTTAGCAGAACCTCCAAAAAGAGCTGTTGTTGAGGCTATAGTGTTTGTAGGGGTTAAGCACACCTGATTTTTAAGTGTGGGACCAATGGGAAAGCCAGAAAAGAGGACAAAGACACACTAGTGGGCTTTAGATACACAGGGCATTGAACAGAGAATGTAGAAAAGTGCTTGTTAGCTCTTTGGGGTTATTTTAATGAAAAGTGGTTATGGGTTTGTATGGTTGTAACACACAGCATGGACACCTGTGCTGGTGTATATATTTGAGACATCATTTTAGAAAGAATTTGGCCTAAGGAAGCTCCCATAAAAGAATGATTGTATGATTTCACTACAGAGGAAAATTGCAAAGCTGC
>JBBPDH010000022.1:1428968-1445269 GCA_037974565.1 Clupeocharax schoutedeni
AGAGAGAAACACAGAGAGAGAGAGAGAGGGTAGTTTGCCCTTTCATGCGAACTGAGTTTCTTTCCATTTTCTTCACAGGCACAGCTTTTAGTATTGCAAGGATATCGTCATGGTCTTGCGAGACCAGACCCATCTCGCGAGACCAATCTGATCGTCACACCCCTAGTAATTATACATTTATTTAAAAAAGCTATAAAGTATCAATAAAATTATAATAAAATTACTGTCTAAAATTGTTTTGTAAGGACACTAATATACTTATTTATTTGATAACATTTGCATATAGATGTCTTAGGTGTTGACAAATGACAAAAATCAGAGAAAAACGAGAAATGTGATGTCCATTAGAACGGCCACAGTGTCTGAAAAGGTTACTATGGCAACTGAACTGAAACTTTGAACTGTAGATCTTGGGTGTGTCCGAAATCACGCACTAACGTCAGTGCACTGAGATTTAGTGCGTAGTGCACACTACACACTGCTTCTGTAGTGCGCACCGCTGTGGGTTTTGCACTTAGCGGAAGTGACGGGCTAGCATTTGCTTGCGATTCTCCAGCCCGCCAAAATATCTGCCGGTTTTACCGCAGTGTACATCAGTACAATAACTTTATTAATGTATTTCACTGTTTGCCGCCACTATCCAACTCGTAAACACATTTAAAGTCCTGCCCCCTCCACTACGTGGTCAAAATGGGGCCCGTTTAGTGCAGAGTGTCCATCGTTCTGCTCGGCGTTTTCTGGATGATTTCAGTGACTGAGTTTTAGCTTGGTTTTCAGTGTGAGCGCACTACGCACGAAAGTGCGCGATTTCAGACACACTCCTTATCTTTTATCACAATTAATATGCATTTCTATGGTAGATGAATTTGACACACATACCTTTTGAGACGGAAGGGTTGCTTGGGTTGGTGATAAAGCAGGCAAGACAAGCATGGAGGGAGCAGCGGAAGCCTCTGTTTAAGGCCACTGTAGGCGCATGGCTAGCAATACACTCCCCATGGTAAAACTTTCCACATACAGGGATAATGCAACGCTGCACATCGTTCCCCAGCTTCTTACATGCAAAACATTCATGTACACCTGGAAGTTACAAGCACATCCTTCCAGTTTGAACTTGCGTGGCACCAAAAACATGTGGAATTTAAAACATTTAGTCACTGATTCAATGACATACCAATAAGATTGACAACTAAGAAGGAAAGCTTACCAGAAGTGCACTGCGGACATAGAAACTTCCGCGTTGGAGGCTCAGTCAGGCCAACACATTGCAGGTGGAATGTGCCACAGCAATGGCCTTCACACAAAATCAGCTCTCCCTGCTTCTCACATATCTTTCCAAACACACAAAGATCACATGAATTCAGGCTTAACTTTGAGGTACAGGGTACCACTTCTACAATCGCTTTTTTTGTATTATTATTATTATAGCTTAGAACCAGTATAATAACACACCTGACAGACATTATCCCTCATCAAGACCTCACCCCCTTTCTCCACTAAGAGTTTCTTGTTGGCCTCATCGCATTCATCTGTCATCTCATTGTTAAGACCGTTGTCGTAACTGGGGGGAGTTATCTGAATGGTATAGGTGAACAAATTTTAATGAGCAATATCGGAATTCAAAAAAATATTTTATTTGTACTTTCAAAGCAGGCATCAATATTTCAAAGTAAAAATGTGCCACTATTTCACATTAATTTGTAAGTTAGTGTATACGTTATTGGATGTTATAAAAAGCTGTACTGACCTCAGGTTGGAGATCATTCTCAGCTGGCTCAGAAATAACTCTCTCAGGAATGGTAGAGGTAATGTCTGCATCTGTGTCTGTGCTTGATGGCACCATGCCAGTTATTTCTGCACTGAGCAGAGAAGGCTGTTTGTTCTTACTTTTTGATTGTCCAAACCCTGCGTTGAGGATAAATTAAAAATTCATAACTACACAAAATATTAAAAACCCATCACCATAGATAGTTACATATAATTACTCAAATTTACATATTATTGTTGTTTTTATCACAAACTAATGATAATAAAACCTATTGCTTGCAGTTAACAAATGATAAGCATGCTACACTCTTTTAAAAAGTTCATCAGTGCTAACGTATGAAAATTGTTTATTTATATGTCTGTAGGCCATAAATCACAAAACAAAATCATCAAATTAAAGTGTGAATCTCTGGAAACGAAACAAATTTGTTTAAAAAAATACTTAACTTTTTTTTTTTTTAACGTTCACACACTAACAAACCTGAATTAGCAGCATGTCCTAGAGAACTGTTTTTCTGAGACTTCACCTACAAAAGATTCTAGCTTTAATTTGTTGTATATGGCAAAAAATAAAGTGTAACTGTGATATAAAAACAAAGAGAGACATGGTACACAACAAATTTCCACCAGTACCTTCTTTTTAGGCATTAGAATAGGTTCTGCTTCAATAGAACTCTCAAGAATTTTCTTGGTGGGTTTCCTTTGCCTCTTTGTACTTAGACAGATTGCATTGCCTAAAGAACAGCAAAAGAAAAACACTTGAAAAATCTTCATTTAGAAGACAATTTGTTTAACTGCACAGAGAAAACAATCTGATGAAGGCTTGAATTAATGTTTCAAACCATTTTATTTTATTTTAGTGGATCCTAAAACCACAAGACTGTTCAAATCAATTTAATAATACCAGTTAGTTTTCTCAGCAAAAAGATCTTTTTTTTCTGCTTGAAATTATTCCCCCCACCCACACATATTCTCCTGCAAAACCCTTTCTTTCTGTAAGAAATTACTGAAAATCAATATTTACTCATATTATTTCATACTCATAACACTTAAACCTATTTATATTTTTAAGTCAAAACTAGAGTCTCATTTTAATTTACATGCTTTAGAACACAACGTTATTATAAAGAATAGTACATTTGGTTTTACTTCTGTGTGTGACAACTCATACATAAGTATTTTAGCACTTTGGTGTATTCAAATTTATTTGATAAATAAACTGATATTGGCATTTCCATCTTTGAATGAGCAACATCTCTAGTTCTCAGTAAAATAATGTAGGTGTGATTTTCCAATGCAAACAATTACTCACGATCAGCAGAACAATTTTGAGATGGAAGCTGGTCCTTAAAACAATTTTCACCATATGGAAAGGGGGCAGTTTCTGGAGGTGGAGTTAGTGTGTCAACAGTCATGACTTGACCGTCTTGACATGGAGTATTCTCTATGGGGGGAGGCGTCTTAGATCTCTCTTCTGGAGGTGGAGTCTGAATTTCAGGCAGAGGGTTCAAAACGCTTCGCACTGAGCCTTGATGCTCCTGTATTCCTGACAGTTTCTCAATGGTGTCACCAGAGGTCATTTTCATGACCTAATAAAAATGAATAATATATAATGAATAATATATAATAATATATCTAAAAGAAAACTAAAAAACCAAAAACACAGTGGCACATGCATAAACCATCATGATTTTTTCCTCACTGGTGTGGTTTTGGCAAAAACCGCTACACAGCATTATTTCAATACAAACACATAAATAGTCATAATTAATATGTTGATTCTTTTTGTATTTGCTGTTTTCAAATAAAGTTATTAATATTTTGATAACGAAACTTAAAAGTTATCCGATATCTGGTTCATAACTTTTTGTGTACTGGAAGGGTCTCATTGCCGATTACTGTACGTACTCATTGCCTTCAAGTAGTTTTGGAAATGGTTAAGGAAACATTTATTCACATAAAATAACAATGTATCATTTATGTCTTATAGCATTAAGATTTTTTGGAACCACACTGGCCAGATATACATATCATGTCAGGTTTAAGACCGCCTAAGGTTATTAACAGTAGCATATAACTACCTTCTGCAATGACTCAGGTTTCTTTTTTGCTTTCTTCTTAGTGGAAAATATTTGATCATATTCCTCAGTCCACTCTATAAGTCTTTTGCTGGGCTTTCTGATACGTTTGCGATCTGTAAATGATATGAATTTAGAGGCATTATAAAAAAAAACAATTAAAGCTATCACACTGCTATTAATTAACACTCTTCTTACCTGTCGGGAAACTAGAAACTTCATGGGTAGAGGAAGCAATGTTTGCCAGGTTAAAGTCCATTTCTTTCCTTGATGCAGATGTATTTGAGTCATCTGCACCAGGTTTTAGAACACTTTGCTGTTCTGAAGGCAATATCTGAGGCTGTACCTGTCCTTGGTCATTTCTGACTTCTGTGTGCAGCACTTTTTCATTATCCTGGTCAAATTTCTGCCAGCGCTTTTTAGGTACGCTGCCAAAAAAACTATTCTCGGGATCCTCTGTGGGGACAAGGCACCCTGCAGTCTGCATATCATCTAAGTTACACGCAGGTTTAGGAAGCTCACAAGGCACAACAGTGTTATTAAGGTTCTTCTTGTTCACCAAAGATTGATTTTTCTTGCGGGGTCTTTGGATACATTTTGGTACAGCACAAACCTTTTGAGCTTCCTGAATTATACAGTTGCTGATTCCTCCATTCTGAGGGATATTTATATCCATGTTTGGCCAAGATTTTGTTCTTGTTTTATTTAGTTTGAATTTAAAACAAGGTCTGCACTGCTCACAGTTCTGGGTACCAGACATGTGAGAGTCTTCCTTTACAGTTTCTTCTGGAATCAGGGATGGCTCTTCTTTGATGAGAACATTTGTGGGCAAAGGTTCCACCACCAAGGGTCTACCATCTTTTTCTCGGCAGTCATGTATATCTTTTAACAACATCAGGAATGTGCTAAATTTATAGTTGGAATCTGGTCGAAATGTTGCAGACATGCTTTCATTTTCACTTTCCAGTGATCTGAAGGTTATTTCCTTCATGTCTTCAAAATCTTGCATATTAAAAAGCAATGAAGATGGAGTTGAGCTACTTGATGCTTCAGACACGTTAATCTCATGTTTTAATTTTGCATTAATTTTAGAAGGATCTGGAGATATCAAACAAGCTTCATCTTCAGATTTGACCAAACCTTCCTCATCTGAAGAAATCCTGGAAATGTCGCTTAGTTTTGTGTCCACTTTTAAATCAAGGCCTGAAACCACTGCTGGTGTTGTCTGTACAGAGCAGGCTGATTTAACTTTTTTCTTTTCAGATGTATATCTGGAAAGGGATTTGTTCTCTGTTCCATCATTTGGCAATGTTTTCTCCTGGGTTTGGTTAGATACCTTTTTCTGCAGCTCCGCTTCTTCCATAGCCTTCAGCGCTCTGGTCATCAGGCGACTACTAGCTGGAAGACTAGCAACTTTTCTGTCAAGAGCAGTTTTTGCCTCTATAGTTAAGTGTTCTAGTCCTGTGACTTGGCCATCTCTGGACTTCATGCTTGGTGTATCTGGCATCTTAATCTTGCAAGAAACTTTACCAAAGGAACAATTGACAGACTTAATTCCAGCACGACCAAATACTCCACTGGCTTGGCTTTTCCCAGCTTTGCTGAACCAAAGACCACCTTGACACTCATGATTTTTTCTTGACTCTTTATCATTTATGTTTGTGGTTTGTTTTGAAGGCTGATCAGCAGTGACGTTTTTTAAAGGTTTTTCAATGCCTTTGGGACATCTACGGATTTGTGGCACAGAGTCAATATCGGAATAAGGGTTGTCCAGAGCTTCTGCTTCAAAAACAGGTTCCTCATATTTTGTGAAAAGCACTGCTGATGATTTTCTTTTGTTCTTTTTGCACTTAGATTTTGTCAAAATGTTCTGGCCTTTAAGCATAATGTTCCCATTGGGTAAATGACTACTTTCAGGAGACGCAGCAGACAACCGTTTGCTGGATGCCTGATCTTCTTGATCTCTTCTGGTTCTATCAGCTGAGTTTTTTTCTGTGAATTCCGTTGATGGAAAGGACACCTTGGGCTTCTCCAGGAAAAGCGCCTCTGCTTCAGCCACACTAGCATTCCAAGAGCGCATAAACCGCTTGGGTACCTCAAAGAGGAACAAAAAAAAAAAAAAAAACAGAGACAGACAAACAAAAGTTTTTTTTTTATTTGAATTAATTAAACTAACCCTCCACTCAAAATTTTATGCATACCTGTTAATTAATTAATAATTTACTCTGACAAGTATTAATTTACTGCATAATAATTACAGGGTATGTGCAGTTTTCATCTTGCTGTCTTCCCCTTCTTTTTGAACCAGGGAGACTGTGAAACTGATATCCACCCACAAATATATGAGTGGCTTTCTCAGTGACCCAGGCCAGTTCCTCAGGTTCCCCAAATGTCTTGATGTAATACTGACGGGAAGGTTTATCACTTGGCTCTGAAATATAACAGTGCAGAGAAATAAATGAAAGAACATCCAAGTTTTTTGCTTACCTTAAAGCCCAAATCCAGAACTACTGAAGATAAGTCAGAGACTTAAATCTAGACCCGAGTCACTGTACCAAAATAGTAAATGTTGCAGTACATCAGTTAAAATTATGACATAATTGAAATGAAATCCAGCCACCACAATGGGCCACTGTGGATAAATTTGGAGACCTCTGTTCTATATGATTAACATTTTTAAGATGCTTAATAAATCAGTGCACATGCAAAACTCTGTCCTGTTGGTCTTATCAGTCGAAATAGGTTTCTCTACATAGAGCTACCTAGACAGCACACTCTCATTATTCTTATTAGTAAATAGTATACTATCTGATAGGCAATCCAGAGCATTTGGAAAATTCATTGGAGTTCACCTGATACAATACTAACTTGGTAAATTGTACAGAGCTGGTTACAATGCACTACTGCTGATAGGTTAGAATTAGCTTCCGCACAGAAGTGCACAAATCTGAGTTTAAATTTTGCTTTAAACATCATTTGATCTAAGTTAAGTATGCAACAGTAACAGCAATGTTCATTTAAAATGTTACACTAGCCTAAAATGATATTTTCTGGCATTGAATTCTGACACAAGTCTTTCTGCAAACCTCCAAGTATGACAGATGGTTGAACAGTCTACTTTGTATTCTTCCTTTCATTGCTGTAGCAAAAGAACAATTTTACGCACATTTACGTACCTTCTAATCTGTGATAAGTTCCCAACACTGGATCAAGTGTCACCTGACACGGCCACCATGGTCTGCGATTGAATTTGGCCCAGATAACTTCACCTTCTAGGTACTTCACTGATGGAAAAGACTTTGACTTTGGGTCACTGATCTGCTAGAGGACATCAGGCATTTGGAATTAAAAAAAAATATAGTAAATAAAACTTCATATTTACTGCATTTGATTCATGTAAACCATTTTTTTACCCCAAACAAACTTTTTTATGCTGTGGAATGATCTCTTCTTAAATGTCCTAAAACGCAAATTTTGCTACTACACCTATAATACATTTGATCTTGGTTTTGCGTGAAATAAATACAGTAATATCAACATTTTATATTTATTAAATGAACCTCAACAATCAAATCCCTATGAGAGTACCAGCTGACATTTTGAGCTTTCTACCCATTCTTAGTACTGAATGTAAATGATAAAAGAACCCACCCCCACATTATCATCCCATGTGTAATTCATCAGCCAAGACTGGTTGAGATTAGCTTAGAACAGCTTTGTGGCTGATGTAGCTAACAAATACTAAAACTCATTAGTCATCAAAACGGCCTAACCCATTTCTGCAAAAACACACCCTGTAATACCCACTCAAATGGCCTCCAGCTTTTATTTAATGTGGCTTGTGAATGTGAATACTAGCCTTGGTGTCGACATAAATGTTGTTGCCACTTAAATGAAAGCGGGACACAGTTTGAGGGGGTTCCGAAAAGTTGCACTCAGTGATGAATTTGTTTAGGCTATTTTTGTGATTTCTGAATTTTAATATTTGTTAGCAACCTTAGCCTCACTTTTAGCCTTGCAGCTGCTGTTTTAAAGCAAAGAAGCATAATTTAGACAACAAACCTTTAAATCTTTACTGACCGACTACCTCTAAAATGACAGCTTGTGACAGCTAGCTAGTCACAGTTATATCATTTAATAAGGGTGTTTCTCTGTGTTGCCATATTCCTACGCATGTTTGCCTACTTATGCTGACAAGAATGAAATGTATCTTTACCTTGTGGCTTCAAACCGCTTTAAACCATATCTTCTGTCGGTGTTTAACATGTGAAATCTGGCATTCTAATGCCATAAATCTACACTTAGTCATCTCTTGGTTAACTGGCCTGTATATGATGACATTTAGTATAATTAAAGTAGTTTGCCACCAAAATCTCAGGTGGGTACACACCAGAGAAGCTGGATCATAGTTGGAACCTGACTCTTCTCCAAAGCCGTCATCTTGCTCCATTAATGTGCAGGCCTTTGAACTTTTGCCTTTGTACAGACAGGTCTCAACCGTGTATTTCACCTTTAGATTTGTGTTGCTAGCTTGGCCATTTTCAGAATTCCTACAAGGCTTTTCAGATCTCGTCTCTGTGCCCATTTCCTCTTCTTCTTCCTCTTCGTCCTCGAACAAAATTGACTCAAAGTGCAGGCCATTTGCAAATGGACTGGACGAATCAAGACTGAAGTTTGGACTGGGAGGGGACATGCAGTTGTTTTCAGCTCCTGTCTCCAGCAAAGCTGTGTCCATTTTTTGTGATTCTGAGAGGAAGGAGATGTTGTCAGCTTGCTCACACCAACATCCCGGGACCCAAGAGATCCTAAAGATACATGAAAATTATTCCCGTGGCCCTTGAGGATCCCTGCCTGCAAAAACAGGCGTAGGCAGTTCTCCACAAAGGTTAGGCACTAGAATCTTTTGACAGGAATGTAAGGTAGGCAGTGGTCCTTAGCTTTGTGCTCGTAGGTGGAAGTAGACGAGAAGGCCAGTTTCCGTGCCTTTAATGGGCAAAGTTTCCCATGTGACAGTTCTTTTAGGCTGCCGTAGACCTGCACTGCTGCTTGTGGATGCATTCCTAAAAGACGACAGCTCATGCCATCTGTGACCTGTGAATGTGGACACACACACACAACTGTAAAATATGACATTTAAACTTGTTTGTGATAGATGACCTAAATTATTATCTAAAAATACACATCAGCAGCTACAAACGCATAAATGAATTCATGAAGCAGGGGTGACTGTTTAATTACTATTTAATTGTTAATAGCGTGATTGTCAATAGGGAACCAATATCCAGATAGCAGTGGTACATCATGAAATGGCCACAGAGTGTAAATACTAAGTATATTGGCATTAGTGTCTAAGTGTGTGTGTTGTGGGGACAGCAGACACTGTGTTTTCCCTTCACCTATGCATGCAACATAGGGGCCTAGATCGACTACATGAGGCTTAGAAAGCTAAGAGTAAGCCTTTCTCAGTCTGGTAAACGTTTCGTAATGGTAATGTCAGTAGTGATGGCCCAGTAGGCGGGAGAGGGTGAGATGCCCACCGCCTGCTGTAACCTGCCCCTCGTCCTTGCCCTGGCACTAAAACAACGAGGGTGGTGCGAGGAGCACGTCTGTAATAACACAATATGGTGGTCAGTGAACAGGGAGGCGAAGTCTCTATCTCTCTGTCTGTCATATTTCTGTAGAAGTGGGAAACGCTGAAATCTGCGTGACACACATTTGAAATTACAACGGTCCTTGCCATTTGAAACAACTCGCACGAGACAGCCTATTTCCCCATCCCGACGTTATAACGTCCTTCTCCCGGGCAGCAGACATCAACACCTTGTTCACACACACACGCACACACACATACGCACGCTCGCACGCACGCACGCACGCACACACACACACACACACACGCACACACACACACACACACACGCTGAGACTTTCGCTGGTCAAACTTGTACACAATCCTCAGTATGTAGAACATCATTCAGAAAATAAATGATGAGGAAAGACATACAGGTGAAATACTACCCTTCACGTATCACTCGTAGTCATTCCTGCTGAAAAGTCCAAGATTTGGTGCTCGAAACGGTCCTTTTCCTCTCCAAATTGTAAAAGTGGACCAACAAATCCCAGCAGCAGCACTAGGCCAAGAACCCGAGCCTCCTATTCCAGGCTAGCTATCAGTGTACCAGCGGCCCCCTTTAATTTCTGAATAAATAACACACACACATACACACACTAAACACATCCCTTTACACTCACTGAAGACGAAAACCCAAACCCCTTCGCCACATTCCGGCAACACGTTACCTCAGCGTTGCGTCACGCCGGCTGTACTTTTTTCAATTGAGGTGTGGATGATTTCTTGTTTCCTTGCTGTCGACCTGCCCCTGGTTGTGTTTCCAGCCGTGGCTGTCTATGAGCAGCCAATCGGCAAGGCTACCCCCCCCCCACCACCACAACCTCCAACACGCAACCCCCCCACGCCCCCCCACCCACCCTTGGTGGTGCTGCGGTAGCCCCTTCAACCCCCCCGGCTTTCTCCAATCTATGCTTTTCCTATACCCAGTACAAAAAAGTAAAATATCCCACACGAAACGACTTATTGAGAGACACCTTTATGTAATAAAAATGGCTTTTAGCTCACTGTGGATCACTCACGGGACAGCAGGCAGCTTTTTGGTTGGCTCACGGGCTTGCACGTTAAAAAAACCTACATGCAATCAATCAATATATATATATATATATATAGACACATAAATATGTGCATGCATATATCCAGCATAGCCTTTAAGCATCAAGGGACAAGACAAGTCCCTGTTTTTGCTCGGGATTCTTTTTTTTGTGTCCCTGTCAGGTCTTAAGAGGCTTTTGCAGCTTCAAAATGGAGTCTGTTGCTCACACAGGCCACAAAGTGTTAACATTTCGACTTGCATTAGAGCTACACACTCGAGATGTTTAAGCTGCACTTGATAGAGGAGAAAAAAAGACGCATTTTGCGCGTTTTTGCCGCACGTGTACCTTTCCCCCTCTGAACGGCACTGTTTTTTGGGAGGACGCACTGTGAGGATTTTGATCTTGACATATAAAAACTGTAAACGCTGGTAAAAAACAAAACAAACGCCAAAACACTACCCTCGTCTCCCACAACGATAGTTTGTTACAGTCAGAAGGTTACAATGTAACAAGATGTGGGTGTTTCATGCGTATTTATTCGTGTGCAAAACATACAATAAAACAAATAAATGAACCCACACGTTTGTGATTTGAGTGGCAGTGCGGAGGGGAACATTACCGAAAGCTTGTTTATGGGGAGGAGGGGAAATGGACGGGACGACACCATTTTAACTGGGTTCTGGGCTTCTTCAGAACATCACGTCGACGCTCATTGGTGAAATGAGAGTACGCAGTAGAAAAACGGCTCGTTTTGAGCTCCTGTTTGATGATTATGAACCGTGAAACCGCTCGCCCGTGGAGCGTATCTGTGCCACTTTCACGCAGGGCAAGAAATGTCCTGCTGCCCCGGGACAATCCAGTGTCGCTGGCTGGATCTGCATCTTCTCTGCAGTGGGGACGGATTTCTTAGAGGGGGGCTCTTAAGTCAGCCCGGTGTATTTTGGAGTGAGCCGTGGGTCCCAGATCCGTCGTGGCGAAATCCTTTCGAGGCGCGCGAGCAACGTGGGCCTGCAGCGCGCATCGCCTGAACAGCGCCTCCTCCGAGCGAGCACGAGCTCTGCAGCAGCAAAAACTTCTTCACCCACCATAAACTATTCTCTGTCCTTCTCCTCCCAAAACACTCAGAGTCTCTCCTGAACATCATCCTCCCAACACACTCAGAATCTCGCCTCAACATCCTCCTGCCAACACACTCAGAGTCTCTCCTCAACATCTTCCTCCCAACACACTTAGTCTCTCCTCAACATCCTCCTCCCAACACACTCAGAGTCACTCCTCAGCATTATCCTACCAACACACGTAGTCTCTCCTCAGCATCCTTCTCCCAACACATTCAGAGTCTCTCATCAGCATACTTATTCCAAAACACTCAGTCTCTCCTTAACATCCATCTCTCAACACACTCAGAGTCTCTCCTCAGCATTCCTCTCCCAACACACTCGGAGTCTCCCCAGAGCATCCTTTTTTCAACACACAGTCTCTCCTCAGCATCCTCCTCCCAACACTCAGAGTCTCTCCTCAGCACCCCCCCATTAACTGAGATATTACTCAATATCTCCTCAGCATCCTCCTACCAACACACACAGAGTCTCTCCTCAACATCCTCCTCCGAAAACATTCAGTCTCTCCTTAACAACCTCCTCCCAACAAACTCAGTCTCTCCTCAACATCCTTCTCCCAACACACTTACAGTCTCTCCTCAGCGTCCTTCTCCCAACACACTCAGCGTCTCTCCTCAACATCTTCCTCCCAACACACTTAGTCTCTCCTCAACATCCTCCTCCCAACACACTCAGAGTCACTCCTCAGCATTATCCTACCAACACACGTAGTCTCTCCTCAGCATCCTTCTCCCAACACATTCAGAGTCTCTCATCAGCATACTTATTCCAAAACACTCAGTCTCTCCTTAACATCCATCTCTCAACACACTCAGAGTCTCTCCTCAGCATTCTCCTCCCAACACACTCAGAGTCTCTCCACAACATCCTCCTCCCAACACACTCATTCTCTCCTCAACATCCTCTTCCCAACACACTCAATCTCTCCTCAACATCCTCCTGCCAACACACTCAGTCTCTCCTCAGCATCCTCCTGCCAACACACTCAATCTCTCCTCAACATCCTCTTCCCAACACACTCAATCTCTCCTCAACATCCTCCTGCCAACACACCCAGTCTCTTCTCAGCATCCTCCTCCCAACACACTCAATCTCTCCTCAACATCCTCCTGCCAACACACTCAGTCTCTCCTCAACATCCATCTCTCAACACACTCAGAGTCTCTCCTCAGCATTCCTCTCCCAACACACTCGGAGTCTCCCCAGAGCATCCTTTTTTCAACACACAGTCTCTCCTTAGCATCCTCCTCCCAACACTCAGAGTCTCTCCTCAGCACCCCCCCATTACACTCAGAGTCTCTCCTCAGCATCTTCCTCCCAACACACTCAGTCTCTCCTCAGTTTCCTAACACACTCAATATCTCCTCAGCATCCTCCTTCCAACACACTCAGTCTCTCCTCAGTTTCCTAACACACTCAATATCTCCTCAGCATCCTCCTACCAACACACTCAGAGTCTCTCCTCAGCATCCTCTTCCCAACACACTCAGTCTCTCCTCAGTTTCCTAACACACTCAATATCTCCTCAGCATCCTCCTACCAACACACACAGAGTCTCTCCTCAACATCCTCCTCCGAAAACATTCAGTCTCTCCTTAACAACCTCCTCCCAACAAACTCAGTCTCTCCTCAACATCCTTCTCCCAACACACTTACAGTCTCTCCTCAGCGTCCTTCTCCCAACACACTCAGCGTCTCTCCTCTACATCCCTGTCCCAAGACACTCAGAGTCTCTCCTCAGCATCCACCTCCTAACACATTCAGAGTCTCTCCTCAACACCCTCCTCCCAACAAACTCAGTCTCTCCTCAACATCCTTCTCCCAACACACTCAGAGTCTCTCCTCAGCATCCTTCTCCCAACACACTCAGCGTCTCTCCTCTACATCTTTGTCCCAACACACTCAGCGTCTCTCCTCTACATCTTTGTCCCAACACACTCAGAGTCTCTCCTCAATATCCTTCTCCCAACACACTCAGAGTCTCTCCTCAACATCCCTCTATGAACACACTCAGTCTCTCCTCAGCATCCTTCTCCCAACACACTCAGAGTCTCTCCTCAACATCTTTCTCCCTACACACTCAGTCTCTACTCAACATACTCCTCCCAACACACTCAGAGTCTCTCCTCAGCATCCCAACACACTCAAAGTCTCTGCTCAAGCTCCCTCTATGAACACACTCAGTTTCTCCTCAGTTTCCCAACACACTCAGTCTCTCCTCAGCATCTTTCTCCCAACACATTCAGAGTATCTCCTCAACATCCCTGTGCGAACACACTCAGTCTCTCCTCAGCATTCTTCTCCCAACACACTCAGTCTCTCCTCAGCATCCTCCTTCCAACACACTCAGTCTCTCCTCAGCATCATTGTCCCAACACACTCAGAGTCTCTCCTCAACACCTTCCTCCCAACACACTCAGTCTCACCTCAGCATCCTTATCCCAACACTCTCAGAGTCTCACCTCAGCATCCTTCTCCCAACACACTCAGAGTCTCTCCTCAACATCCTTGTCCCAACACACTTAGTCTCTCCTCAGCATCCTTCTCCCAACACACCCAGAGTCTCTCCTCAGCATCCTCCTCCCAACACACTCAGTCTCTCCTCAGCATCCTTCTCCCAACACATTTAGTCTCTCCTCAGCATCCTTCTCCCAACACACCAAGAGTCTCTCCTCAACATCCTTCTCCCAACACACTTAGTCTCTCCTCAGCATCCTTCTCCCAACACACCCAGAGTCTCTCCTCAACATCCTCCTCCCAACACACCCAGAGTCTCTCCTCAGCATCCTCCTCCCAACACACTCAGTCTCTCCTCAGTATCCTTCTCCCAACACACTCAGAGTCTCTCCTCAGTATCCTCCTCCCAACACACTCAGAGTCTGTCCTCAACATCCTCCTGCAAACACACTCAGAGTCTCTCCTCAACATCCTCCTCCCAACATACTCAGAGCCTCTCCTCAACATCCTCCTGCCAACACACTCAGAGTCTCTCCTCAACATCCTTCTCTCAACACACTCAGAGTCTCTTCAACATCCTTCTCCCAACACACTCAGAGTCTCTCCTCAGCATCCTCCTGCAAACACATTCAGAGTCTCTCTTCAACATCCTCCTCCCAACCCACTCAGAGTCTCTCCTCAACATCCTCCTTCCAGCACACTAAGAGTCTCTCCTCGACATCCTTTTCCCAACACACTCAGAGTCTCTTCTCAACATTCTCCTCCCAACACACTCAGAGTCTCTCCTCAGCATCCCAACTCACTCAGAGTCTCTCCTCAACATTGTTGTACAAACACTTAGAGTCTCTCCTCAGCATCCCGACACACTCAAATTCTATCCTCAGCATCCTTCTCCCAACACACTCAGTCTCTCCTCAACATCCTTCTCCCAACACACTCAGAGTCTCTACTCAGCATCCCAACATACTCTCCTCAAGCTCCCTCTACAAACACACTCAGTCTCTCCTTAGATTCCCAACACACTCAGTCACTCCTCAGCATCCTTCTCCCAACCCACTCAGTCTCTTCTCAACATCCTCCTCCCAACACACTCAGAGTCTCTCTTCAGCATCCTCCTCCCAACACACTCAGAGTCTCTCCTCAACATCCTACTCACAGCACACTCAGTCTCTCCTCAGCATCCCAGCTCACTCAGAGTCTCTCCTGAACATCGTTCTATGAACACTTAGTCATTCCTCAGGATATGAACACCCTCAGAATCCCTCCTCCGCATCCTTCTCCCAACACACTCAGTCTCTCCTCAACATCCTTGTCCCAACACATTCAGTCTCTCCTCAGCATCCTCCCCCAACACACTCAGAGTCTCTCCTCAACATCCCAACCCACTCAAATTCTCTGCTCAAGCTCCC
The DNA here is from genome assembly GCA_037974565.1 of Clupeocharax schoutedeni. Classification (NCBI taxonomy): domain Eukaryota; kingdom Metazoa; phylum Chordata; class Actinopteri; order Characiformes; family Alestidae; genus Clupeocharax; species Clupeocharax schoutedeni. Next base: position 1,444,467 of record JBBPDH010000022.1, read on the forward strand.
TCTACGAAAACACTCAGTCTCTCCTCAGTTTCCCAACACACTCAGCCTCTCCTCGGCATCCTTCTCCCAACACACTTAGAGTCTCTCCTCAGCATCCTCCTGTAAACACACTCAGAGTCTCTCTTCAACATCCTTCTCCCAAAACACTCAGAGTCTCTCCTCAACATCCTCCTCCCAACACACTCAGAGTCTCTCCTCAGTATCCTCCTCCCAACACACTCAGAGTCTCTTCAACATCCTTCTCCCAACACACCCAGACTCTCTCCTCAGCATCTTCTTCCCAACACACCCAGTCTCTCCTCGGCATTCTCCTCCCAACACACTAAGTCTCTTCAACATCCTTTTCCCAACACACCTAGACTATCTCCTCAGCATCCTCCTCCCAACACACTTAGTCTCTCCTCAGCATCCCCCTCCCAACACACTCAGAGTCTCTCCTCAGCATCCTCCTCCCAACACGCTCAGTCTCTCCTCAGCGTCCTTCTCCCAACACGCTCAGTCTCTGCTCAACATCCTCCTCCCAACACACTCAGAGTGTCTCCTCGGCATCCTTCTCCCAACACACTCAGAGGCCCTCCTCTGCATCCTCTTCATCCTAGTCATCGGAAAATATGTGTATACACATAGACATAAATAGACAGAGGATTTTATTGTCATTGTTCAAGTAACAATTGTACATTGTAAATGTGTTCTTATGTCTACTTGTCTACTGTGCACCTGCTGGCATGTGTATATATATATATATATATATATATATATATATATATATATATACATATATACATACACACACGTGTATGTGC
>JBBPDH010000022.1:1457387-1473244 GCA_037974565.1 Clupeocharax schoutedeni
ATTTTGTAAAGCTGCTTTGTGACAATGACCATTGTTAAAAGCGCTATATAAATAAAATTGAATTGAACTGAATTGAACCATTAATAGGTCTTGCTGTGTTTAGATTTTTTTTTTCCATTTCCATGTAGTGCACTGAGCACTGACCATACTGCAAAAGAATTTTAATACAACTTTTAAATGTTCCCCCAATTATACGAAGTTTAAAATGTGCTAGTCTCTGGGTACTCATCATACAAACTCAAGGTTGGCCTAGAAACAATCTGTGGAGTCTGTAAATCATTATCAAAAGATTTTGCCTTTTTTGCACATCATAGCTGCAGCACATTAATTAATTGGTGTGATTACATTTTTCTGGTTCAAACCCCACATCTGGAGAGCAAACAAACAATCTTTATAAAACTTTCATTGAATCTGCTTGTGGTTGAGAGCATGCCTGCAGAATGCAAGGTTTTTAATTTAAGTCCAAAATTAACTTTAAAATGGCTTGTAGAGTATGGTGTGGCTAGGTTTTTAAACATTTAAATCCGACTTTGACACTTTGTGTGATTAATGTCATTAAACAGTTGCAGGTAGGCCTACATATATGCACTGTTGTTGTTCCATCCTAATGAACTATTGACATTCAGTCTGTGATTGTGTTTTGGAAATTTGGGATTGTGCTCTGCTGGCAAAGCAGTCTGAGCAGTGTTCATTTTGCAATGCTGTGGGAACCCTGTATTTGAGTTCAAGCAGTCTGCAGTATCCTTTGTGACTTATGCTGAAGGAGCAACAAGCACAGAAGATGTTTTGTAAACTATTAAGGGTACTGATCACTGTTATGCCACTCTTGGTATTAGTATTCAGAATTCTGGTATTGTGACGACATAACTTGAATGTGACACCAATGATTAGACGCCAGCACATCACTCACGTAGTCTAGCCTAGTTCAACGTCTATTAAATGCAGGAATGGTTGACCAGCTCCTTTATCCTCCTTTGTGCAGTGCTACAGGGGCTCTGTGCAGCAATTGCAGGACGTTTAACTACTTTCATACACCCTTTGTCCCTTTGTGGAAAATTACCCCACCATTTCATGACATTTTTAGAGGAACGCCCCATGAGGTTGTCCTTGGTGAAGCTGGGGCTAATTTCTCGCTTTGTTTGAGAGTGAGCTTGTTTTTTGGTCTTTAAAAATTATTTTAACTTATTTGGGTGTTTTCTTCAGTAAATATTCAAAATAAGACACATGAGAAATGTCTTTGTTTACAAAAACTGATGTAAGTTGCCCTTTCTAAACTTCTTGTTTTTCCCTTTTTTTCTTTTAATGAAGCTGGTGTAATTGTGGTTTCTTTGTTTGCAAACTGGTGAAAGGAAACTTTTCTGGTTTAGTACTTACAGAGAAATTAGTTTGTTTTCCAATGTAGCAAACACATTAATTTTTTTCCAGATGGCCCATAAAGCTATTTTAGCTTCTCTTTTTAAAATAATACCACTGTTCTCACTGGTGTGAGAAAATGCTGAGAATATCTGGGAAAAAGCCCAGAGCAGTAAACTTTTTAGTGTACGTCTAATTTCTGTGAATGTTCATTTACTGTTCTGTTGATTTCTTTCTACACTTTACATCCTGTGCAACAAGTCTTCATCATCTTTCAGTATCAGGGCCAAAGACATCTCAGCCTATGAAGTTAAGAGTTGAAAATGGCAAGAACTTAAGGGATATGTGGATGTGTGGAACAACTTTGGTCTCCGGCATGGCAACAAAGAATGTGTGTTTTCCTGCTTTAAAAATGGAAGATCTATATTTTCAAACTGGGACCAGGCTTCAGTGAGCAACATGTTTGTTTAAACTTGAAGCTGTAATGTGGTGGAGTGAGACGCGCGAGGAATGTGGCCAGAGTCAGACTGGCCCCATCAAAGCCAAGGCCTGTGATCCTGGACACTACTACCCTTCTCCCATCCATGTTTTATATTCTACATAGAGAACCTTTTCGCAGAGACTAAAGTCACCACAAACAGGAACACTGTCTGGCTTTTAGTCTTGAACTGGCTTCTAGGGTAGCTGTAAAAGACTCCTAGGTGCCCATAGTGTATGTGCCTTGAACATCTAACCAATAGAGAAAAGTAGAGGTCTTTAGTAGTGGTAAAAACTGTTTATATGGGCGTTCTCCACAATAAAGGGATCCTTTTAATGTTAAAAGTAAAATAACCTTGCACCGTGGACATGGCTCCTTGGCAGGATGGAGTCTGTGTAGCACTATTTTCACTTGGTCCACAGAGATGGTGATGGACGGTGAGTTGGTGTCAGAGTCATCATTGGCAGGAGAGGCACTGGAGTCTATAGTAGGTCAGATGGTAGGATGGGAAGAGAAGTACAGTGGAGAGGCACTGTTATAGCGAGGCACTGATGGAGAAAGCTGGAAGAGTGCTGGGTGCCATGAAGGTCATGCTGGAGCTGGAGGAGATGCTGGGCTGTGGCCTACTGTCGAACCTATTAAAACCAGATTCAAAACAATAGCCCTCTCAACATCTCCATGAGTTCACTGGCTGCTAGACCTGTCTTCTTGGCCCTCTATATATCCCTGGTGTTGTTCTGCTGCAGCTTCCTCCTGTAGCTGTACATTCCTCCTTTAACCTCACAGATGAGTGCTTTTTTACCTCCTTGGCAGTTTCCCTGACACCTGACCTGAATGCTTCCTTCTTCTCATTTAGCAGGGCTTTAATGTCTTTGGTGACCCAAGGCTTGCTGTCAGGGAAGCAGTATATGGATTTTACAAGCACAATGTTATCAGCAGAGAAGCTGATTTGCCCTTTGACACATTTTGTGAGGCTATCAGTGTCCTTGCCATGTGGCATATAAAAAGCCTCCCAGTCCGTAGTCTACAGTCAGTCCTGCAAGACTGCATCAATACCACATTTGTGCTTGTAGGCAGAGGAAATCTTTTAGTATGATTTGAACTTACCCAAAATCTTGTTTTACAATAACACGTACAGTTTTGCAATATCCAGACTGTAAGAGTAATGCTAATGTGATCCAGTGCCACTGAATAATATAATGAATTAGGTAATTTAATTAAAGTAAGAATGCACACTCCCACTGCTGTGTCAACATTTCCCATTCACGCGGCATGCCCTTCCAAAGTGACAATGAAGCCCTATTACAAGGATTTGCATTGTCATCTCAGAAAGACACATATTTAACAATCTACACATTCTGGCGCTGAAGTGATTAGGGTACGAATGAATGTGCAAAAGTGATGCTTATTCAGCATTTACTGAAGAGATATTAGTCTACCAGGGGTACCTGGAATTTGGAAAAATAGAACATGGGTTGAAAATTGTGACTAGATGCAATACTAACTTAAACAACTTGGGTAACAGTGACTCATGGGTCATAATAATGGACTGAAGGACAAAAACCAACAAAATCTGTCAAGAACTCAGTTGTATTACATTCCTTGTTCCCTTCTTATTTACAGCAATGAAACAATGAAAAAGCTGTCTAACTAGGTCATGTGAGAATGTTAATGTCTATATCAAGCAAAACAAAACATAGTATTCCACTTAATGTGATCAAAACATGACTAATATAAAGATGCAATTTAAAAGATTTAACTTATTACTGATGTATTCTGAAAGCAGTAGTATACAATGTAAAACAATAATTCACCTGAACAGACAGATATACTCATATTATAATATAATGTACCATATTATAATATAATGTAACAATGTATATTGTTCAAACTTTCATGAAGATCTATGGTGGACACAGCTTTTTAATCCTCCAGGTGCTCTAAAGGAATGCAAACAAATTTGTGCAACTTGACTGCAAGGAAAGTATTGCTTTATACTATTTTATATATGTGTTTTTTAGAGCGATGCCACAGACAATACACTCTCAGAGAAGACTGTTTTTAAAGTTAACATAAAGAACCATGTAGACTTCCCCTCTTTCTGTGTGTGCACATCCTAAGGTGCACAGGTCTTACTGAGTCTGTGCTGAGTGCTCCAGTAGGGCTCCTCTCCAGTGGAGCTGCCCCAATCTGTTAATGTCTTCTGCTTGGCCACACCAAACTGACTTTGACAGCGCCTCTGCCAGCTTCACTAACCTTCCGCCAGCTTGTCTCTCCGGTACACACCAACCAGTCCTGCCCAACACTGGTTATTGCGCGTTGAGTGTGCGTGTGTGTGTCTGTGTGTCTGTGCTTGAGAGATGTTTTTACACCCTCACCCCTTCTGCTGACACAACAGCTGGGAATTTTTCTCCGCGGGACACAGCAAAAAGATTAATGCCGAAATAGGAGGTTGAACAAACACCTATGGAGGCGAGAAAATGGCCATGCTCTAAGAGCTTAAGCAAACAAGGACGGCCGATGAGAACAAGGGGAGCGTACAGCTTGGAGGCTTTGTCGTGGCCTTGTGATCTTAAGTGGAGTGTTTTTTTCCATCTCCAGGCCCAACTGTCCCTTTTCGTTGCTGGTGTTCGCTGACAGCAGCACCCCCGATGAGCAAGAGAGATGGACGAGCTGGCGTTTGTTTGGGGCTGGGCCTGAGAAAGCACTGCTAGTTTGTTTTAATTACCCCCATGCTGGTTCACTTCTCTGGTCTCCGTATGTGAAAACTGGCCCTTGCCCATACCCCTGCCAGACATGGATTACTGTCCTGTGGAGTCTGATCATATCTCAGCATAGAGGATTCAAATAAAATGTATCAATGGTGAGATGTAGATTTTTAAAGACACATTTTTGAGTTTTTGACGTCAAGTTTATGTGCACTTAATTGTATTTCACTTGAGAAATTCAGGTTTGTATTATTCATAACTAACCTAGGTTAAATATGAAATTGTTATAGAGCAGTATGGGAGTTATGTAATGTTTGCTTCTTCATTGGCATTATATGTTCAATTGAGAATTGTGCACACATAGCTAAATCTCAAATGGCTTGTCTTCATACATATCATGCACTGCATGGGTCATTGCATGACCTTTTGAAGGGCACTAGGGCTATATGAGATTCAGCCTTAGTATTATGCCATAAAAACACTTTAATGTAGAGGCAAACAGTAAACATTTCTTCTTCTAAATGGGAATTACACTGTTTTTTTTTCATTTAGAGTGTTTTGATGTAAAATCTTAATTCTAGAGAAACATAGTAAGTCAGAATTGCTCACACTGGTGTTGATAGGAACCAGATTGAACAGATTAAGAGTTTAATGCCACTAAATGCCTCTACCACTAAGTTATTTGCTGCCTGAACATTTTGTCCAATTGTAGCACAGAAGCACATGCAAGGCGTTCACAGGAAAATCTTTCATTTTATCTCTACTACACCATAATCAACATTATATGTAAAAACTCAAGACGTTTTAGGTCCATCAGTCATTTTAGGCAGTTAATAAAATGTGTATATCTGGGTTGCAGATACTGTGACCCCTGGTTCCCATGAAGCAATTAGTTATATTTCTCTACAGTTCACAATTTCAGAGTAAAAACAGCTTGAATTGCTTCATTTCCCACCTATTAGGTAGCTAAGCACCTCTGAGCAAGGTACCATCCCCACATCTTCACACCCTTCTCCCCAGGTGCTGTGTTTCTGGCTGCCCGCTGCTTCACTTGGTGAATGGGTTAAATACAGAGGAAGAATTTCGTGCTGTGGTGTGTTCATGTATGAACAATGTTTAATACATTACCCTTAAAGAAAATGTAAATACAAACCCGAGGTTTAAATACAGAAAAGTCAGGAACGACAGAGAGAGAGAGAGTAAGAGAGAGTGAGAGGGCGAGAGAGAGCGAAAGAGCGAGAGAGAGAGAGAGAGATGATCCGCACGAAGGAGAGAGAGACAGAGCGAGAGCGTGCGCGCGAGAGAGACAGAGACAGAGAGAGCGAGAGAGAGAGGTGATCCCCACGCTCCGTAAAAGTCACGAACGAGAGAGAGCCAGAGGGAGAGAAACAGACAGAAAGAGAGAGAGAGAGAGAGAGAGAGAGAGAGAGAGAGAGACAGACAGAGAGACAGAAAGAGAGTAAATCTATGCTAAAATATCGAGGTGAAAGTCATCATAGCTTGCGTAGTATAGACCCAGCTCCCAACCCAACTTTGTGAATAGATTAACAGTGATATTTTTTTTATTGCACGATAAGAGTCTCACATTAACGCAGCATGTTAACGCCGATAACGGCCCAGCAGTACTATTTAATTATACTACGATGTAAAAATGGTGGAATTCCTTTTGATTCCCTAATGTAATCAGAGGATCAGAGGTTTTGTGTTTTCACGCCTCCCATGAAGACATGGACCAAATGGTGATATAGGAAGTTCCAAAATGCATTGTTTGACTATCCTAACCAGGGGTCCTGTCTGCTGCCATCAAACTGCAGGCGTGTATCAGCAGGGGAATTTGTCACACATACGCAATGTTTGAGTATCAAATGTGACTTTGCAGGGAGATAACTGGGCCAAATTCTGTCACAAGAAACAAAGGCCTCCTGTGATTTTCTTAGCTGTGACTTGCAGCAGCTGGGAGCAGCTGGAATTGTTGTTTTTTTTATATAAGAACCATTTTTCCTGCAGTCACTACTCATATCCATCACTTATCAGTGACTACTTATGATGTGAATGACTATTCGTGTACCGTGTACCAAGATTCACATTTCAAATTTAAATTTTATAAGCTGGTATATGTCAATTGTTACTATTTCTCAGTCTTAGCTCATTGAAAATGGGCAGAGAAATTCAGTCAAATTTGCAGAATCTAAACTCACTAGAACACCACCACAACCACATTTGCATCTGTGGGTATGAGTTATTTTATTAAAATAATAATAATAATAATAATAATAATAATAATGAAGATATTTTATTGTTTATACTGTCTTGCTTTGCAGAAAGAATGGTTGCTCACTCACCATCTTAACTAAAGCATCAGTGACTCATATCTCACCTCACTGCCTTCTTACACAGCATCTACCAAAGCCTTCTTACCAAGGAACAGTGCAGAGAACTCCAGGGCAGGACGTTCTTGTGATGGATTCTAAAAGTGTTTAGAGATCTAGCAGGGAATTTATAGAAAGCCTTGAAGACCATAAACAGACCCTAAACTTCTTATCATATCCTGTCATTTGACCTCCAGTAAAGGCTGTTTTACGTACATTATGCAGTCAGCATGGCCACTGCGGTTGCACAATTAGGTAGGGAAAAAAGACAGAGGAAAGGGGGGGGGGGGCTCAATTCCTGTCCGGTAATTACACCCTGGTCCCTGAGACCGCAGTTTTGAAACTCAAGCTGTCCATCAGACTTTGGAGAGCTGAGCTTTAACCTCTTACACTGCATGCATATTATTCAGTTATTAATCTGAAGGCTATACATTCATGTACTGCTAAGTTTCCCAGAATTACAGTTATATCATTTTATAATTTTATGATGCAGTTTGTTGGTTGTACAGAAGCAATCTACTGTTTTTATGACGCATTTGTATTATTCATCTTAACATTGCAAATTGAATGTACAAATACAATACAACACCCAAGCCTTTTATGATTATATGGCAGATTAGTCATCATAACACACTCCTTCACATGTTCTGTTGCTCAAGTTAGATTGTGGACGCTTATACAGGCACATTGTAGTTTGAGAGTTTAAACGCTGGACCCAATGGGGCTGAAGAGCTCCTCTGCTGCTTCCTGCCCTATAGGGCTTGGCCAGGCGAGAGGAGAGCAAGCCCAGTGTTTACTGTAACAGGGCTCATTAGGGCCAGGGGAAAAACACAGGAAGCAGAAAGCAGAGGAGCAGCACACTCCTGACAGCCTTCATCAAGATATTGAGAGAGAGAGAGAGAAAGAGAGAGAGAGAGAAACAGAAAGGGAGAGACAGCTGGCGGTGTTTTGAAAAGCCAAGAGAAAAACACAGAAAGAAGGATAGAGGGAGAAAAAGAGAGAGAGAGGCTGCACCTGAATGGTAATATCTGATTTCTCTGTTTTTGCTGGATCTCTAGTTGGCCGGTACAGTACCGCCGCCTGTGGCAAACTGCGGTTCCATTTCCATCTGGGCAAATGGGCAACCATGCATTTGCCTACATCGCCTATATAAATACATTTTAAGTCACTGTGGATGACAGAATCTGCCAGATTCCATAAATGTAGATGTAGATGTAACATTTGGTCTCACTATATACACTGGCAAACCAACATGTGGATCTACATGGCTGCAGATCAGGGCTATACAAAGTCTAATGTTATAATGTCTAATGCAATAATGTAATGTAATCTTGCATTATGTGTAAAATACTATTGTCATGTAACTGTTGAGGTTATGCCATAGCCATCCTTGGCCAGGGGACACAAATGGGCCTCAGACTGTCTAGGCAGGATCCCCACACCACGCTCCCCACACCACTCAGTATAATCCTAGCCAGTGTGGATGCCTTTTAGCTGATGTTACAGTTAGTGTTCTCCTCCAAGTGTGTTGAGTCTGCATAATAACAATGTGTGTAGATGGCAAAACAAAAACTTTCTTCTTCCTAGTTTGGGGGTATTGTGTAGTTGGATAAGTCCTAGCTATTTAGAATTCAAGACTCAATTAAAGATCAATTCCTGGCAGATATCCAGGTGTGTCAAAGAAAGTGTAAGAAAGTAGTAAAGTGCACATGACAGAGAGAGAGAGAGGGGGAAAAAAGAAAGAGATATGTCAGTGCTTGAGTTTTTGAGAAAGAAAGAAAGAGAAATAATAGAAAGTGAGAAAGAGTGAGAGACAAAGTGTGTGTGTGTGAGAGAGAGCGTAGACTGACAGGAAGTATCTGAGTTAAAAAGAGAATGGATAAGGGATATAGAAGTGGGGGAAAGAGATCACATAAGAGAGAACCGACAGTGTTTGTATTTTGAGAGAGAAAAGAGGGGAGAAAAAAACATTTCCCGGTTTTAAGCGAATGTGACTATTACGGAGGTATTAATGTCTGCAGATTGCATGCTTGTTCCTGCCCCCACATCCGCCCGCACTTCTCCGTCCACAGCCGTGAAATTAGGACCATGTGTTTTGCACCCCACTCCGCTCTCCGGCAACAAGACACAGGCCTGTTTTTCTTTCTCATTCCTCCTGCCGGAACTGTGGGCCGGGGACAGCGTTCCGCTCACCCCCCCCCCCCCCAACCACACCAACACACACACACCCACACATCCCAGTGCCTGCTCTCTGCCCACAACACACATTCAGTGTCATCAGGCAGTCCATAGGGAGAGCAATACATGCACATCTTATCTATCATTCATGTCAAGCAAAGCCTATATTTATGTGTGGGTGTTGCTGCATTTAGTTATTACGGAGAACATTCATCGTCATCTCGGGGTGTCCTCCCTCACTGAAAATTGCGGTCACATCTCAAACTCTGCTTTCACACTAATATTTTAGATGCAATATTGGAACACATGTATCACTGAATCTGTAGTATTTTGACACTATAATTCCACAGCCTTCAGTATTACATAGTCTCCTAAATTCAGTGTCATTAACTTCAAAGAGTTCCAAGGGCCTGTTTGCAAATCTTTCAACATGACAACAGTGTATTTCTATATTAGGTATTGTGGTATATAGGTATATATATCAGGTATATACAGTATTGTGTTACTCTCTTTTTTGGAAAATGTTAGTGATGTTCTGCTATCAGCAATTTCATTCAACTAAAAGGTTATTTAGGGAATCAAACATGGTTCTTCCATGTTATCGAACAAAAAACCCTTTCTGACTCCCTTTTTGTGAGAGTAAAACATTTAATTTAACACATAAGTTAACAAATTCGTGTCTTAATTGTTTGGTTGTGTGTAATAAAGTGCTGTCTCTAACCAGCACTTGCTATTATCTCTCTGGGGTCAGACTGATGAGTAAATGAAGTGTTGAGGGGAGTCTAGCAGTCTTTCTGCTTGGTCACAGTCTAGAGAGTTTTAGTGCCATAACTACCCCAACACAGGACAGGGACGCTCAGGGGAGTGTGGGAAGACCAGAAGGTTCCCAGGGCGATGATCACAAATGGACACACACAAGGGACTAATGAGGTTCGTAAGCAGCATCACTTCCAACCTCTGTGGCCTTTGTATAATGTTCTAATGCTCTCTTACATACTTTCCAAATCCCTGCATCTCAGTTTTTTCCACCTGAAAAAATGTCATTCTCTTTTTAACCTCCTGTAATGATAATACAGGCAGTGGGCTGGGGTTTATAACAGCTCTGTCTCCAACATAGGAAAGTCTCAAGTCTCAAGACAGGGATTTAAGGAGTTATAAAAGCTATCATGTTCGCTAAAGCCCCCAGGCTCACTACCGTTATTGGATTTGGTGCTGTTCGACAGTATAGGGACAAGCTGTGTGAAGATTGTATGGGTCCAGAGGGAGTCATGCTGAATGAACAACAGACTCTTACAGCACAAGTATGTGTTTTCTGAACACTGAAGCTTTTACAGTCGTGACATTTACTAATAATAAGGATGCATAATGATGTCTGAATCATAATTACTTAACATAGTTACATAATTACTTAATGAGAAATAATTACAAAAATAATGAGAGATGATTACATTAGATGACTGTGAATGACCATAGGGAAACCGACAGGGAAAGAAAGCTTAATTAATTTTCTGCATTGAAGTTAGCACTCCTAAGTCAGTTTTCTTCTTTTCTCTGGCAGAAATTTCACAAGTCTGTACTCATGAGCACACATAATTTTAAATAATCCGATAATCATGTAAAAACTGATGAGATGTTGTTTTAGATTATACAGAATATCTACTACAGACGCTTACAATCTTTGCTCTAATCATAAAGATAAATTTCATTCTATCTCTGGGACTTCACCCCATAGAGTTACTATTTTTGTGTTGTTAACACTTTGCTATATTATTATTTATTATATCATTACATGAGGGGTTATAGAATTAATTACTACATTCTGTATTGAAAGGTTTCAACTTTTAGATTTAGACTTACAACAGGGGGGCTATCAACGTGACAGTGATGTGCTAGTGATGAATGCTAGGTCAAAATCATTGAACCTCAAAACAATTATTTCTTTGTTGTACCATTTTCAGTAGATAAGTCACAGGTCACTTCATGGTATCAGAATGGCTTCATTGATGTGGGAGGACTTGAGATAGTGAGGGACTGAACTACTCTCCCGACGGAGATGCAACTCCTCCACCTGGGTAAACAGCCACGGTCGACTGGGGGCCTGAGGAATTCGGCAACCCCAAAGAGTGGACAAAAGCTGTGGGTTCGGGGCAAGCTGGATGAGGGGGTCAATTCTCCCCAGGAACCTCCTGCTATCTGAAGGGTCAAGTTTATTTTTCATGCTGGGGGGCCAGGGCAGGGGTGACTGGGGACTCTTGGGGGTGGCTGAGGTTGAGAGGGACAAGCAGAACCCTGAAGTGGTTTTATAGAAAATGGGCCAAATGCACACTCTGTCCAGAAGTGGAAGATCATGTGATGGCAGTGCGAAGAAGACAGTATGCAGCCAGGCAGGAGCTATGAAAAAAGACTTGTATTAACATGCTTCCTACATCTTCATCTTATCTCTGAGGGCATACGGCAACTTCAGTCAAGCTTATGACAGCCCTGTTTTCACGCATACATATTAACCCCTTGAACATAACCAAAGTTGACATTCTGGGTTGGGCCCCAAAGGGTGAAATTTTTAGACAGCTTGCTGTTAATTAGGATGTAGATAGTTTGTAAATCATTAATAAGCAGTTATAAACAAGTTATAACTGTTGTCAAACCTTGATAAGGTTTCATAGCTTCGTAGTACTTAATTAAATAAGCCTCTGAGTCCTTCCCTTGGTGAATCAGTGATGCCATATGATATGAATATTAAAAATTGATGTGACTGCAATAGACAATACTGAGTTTTTCTGGTGTGTATTGCCAACAAAGTGTCATTAACTGTGTCTGACATGCCAATAAATAATTTGAAGCTCAGCTTTCACCATTAGTTGCTAACGATTCATTACATGGAGGCCAGGCTCTGACACATCGTAAAAAGGTCCTGTTACTCCTTAGGAGACTTTGGCGTCACCAATAATATATTCCTGGCAGGTTTAGCTTGTCTGTCTGCACTGTTTTAATTGTGACTGTTCATCTTTGCTACTCCTTTTGCACTATGCACATCATAAACTTTTACAAGTGAAGTCCAGCCCTGGTGGAGAACAATATGAGTCAAATAAACCATCAGCAATGTGCAGCAGGCAAGAGTTTTTATGTTAATAGCTGCACTGAAGCTGGTCTTCCACCACTTTTGTTCACAGCAAGGTGCTTCAGAGTTAGTCATCTGGCTGTTGTGTTGTCTCGGTTACTGATTTACCCTGGCAATGACCGCTGGAGCAGAAAATACCCAGTTTTTCTAAGGAGAAGGCAATTGACCATACAGATGTGATCAATGGACCAAACTGACTGTGAGAGGGCAATTACTCACTAAGATTTTACCAAGTAAAAATGTGTTGTGATCCATGCATTATGTTTACAGATAAACATATCTGTTAATGCATCATGTGGCATAATCGTATCATAATATTATCATGCAGGGTACTAGGACAGTTTTTTTTATGTTTCACAGAAGCCACTGCCACTCTACCAAAATTTCGAGGACCACACTGTTTTACTGACTCCTTTCCTGACTCATTCCTCAATGATTACTCTTTACTTCTTTTTAAGGGTGTTGGTTTGATAGACAACAGAAAGAGTTACAGAAGCAGAAGAAAGTCCTCTTTGTTTGAACACTCATTAAATTAAATTGGTTCTCTCTGCCTCTCTCTTCCCTGCTACCTGTTTATCTAACATCCTATCCCACTGCTGGGATAATAGCGCTAAAAGACTTGATTGTGTTCTCCTTTGCCATAGAAATGGCATTGGTAGAAAAACACAGAGGCCTATCTCTGTGAGGTACCTTGTAATAGCCAGGTCACAGATAGCTCAGTCGGGCCAGTGTGAAGGCTGCCTTTCAGCCATGAGATAGGGCTTTTGACTGTACACAGCCACACTGTGGTTTGCATCACTGCTGTGGCTTTGACTGAGTCTTTTGCTCGGCGGCAGCCTGTATCTACAGTTGTGTTTCTAATTAAGCTGTGGATATGGAGGCAGACAGACTGCCTGTTGCTGGCGCTACATAAAAAAAATCACCCCCACCACACACGCACACACACCCAGCCTTATCCAGGCCCAGACAGCTACCTTAGTTGTTCCTCTCCTGGGATTCAGGCTCATGGTGTGGAAAGCATTTGTTTGCTGCTTATCTTTCAGCGTTTTCAAGTTTTCAAGTAAAAAGAATGATGCTGATGCCAAATTAAATAATGAATTCAAATGTAGACCATTGTGCACTTTTATTTTAAAAGTACTGCTATATGAACAAAAGTGCAATAACAATTGGTTTGCAGACATGTAAAACAAATAAGGAGCTTTTTAATAGCAGTGTTCCCTTTAAACAGAGTTATACAGTTACAGTTCAAATATTTCTGCAAATCTCAACTTAAACATTAATGTAATCAAATCAAATATAAAACCAAAGCTGTTTGCCACTGCAGGGCATTCACATTTTATCTAGTTTGTTTTAGAAACAAGATCCCCTCAAAGTCCAGAGCACAAGGACATTATAGCAGCTGTAAAGGGGGATCAGCTAGAAATTAAAGTCTATGTATCTAACTGCAGACCCCCATGAAAACCAACAGAGACATACAGCGATACATTCGTTGTCCAAAAAGGCAACAAACTTTCAAAATAAAAGGATTTTAGGAAACCTGCATTAACACGTGTTAAAATAAATGTCGGCTATAAGTGATGATAATGCTATATCGTGCCCAGTTGCTGGCTGTCCATCACTGAAACATCATTGAACATTGCTTGAAATTGTTACCAAAGGTCTACTCTTGTGTATAGTACATGCTAAATGTCTTGGCTAACTTTATAAGACCAGCATGCAGTCACACCAACATTCTAACGGTGGTTGTCGTGGATCGTTCAGAAAGAACCAATAAACCAAATGAATGTGGGAGACTTAAAAACATAAATGGGGAGAACATGATGTTATGAATGGATGCAAACAGGAATACGAGTTAGTAAAGAACACTGAATAGGAAGAACATTTCTGAACAGTGCGATTAAAGAAGCATGTTCTAAAACAATTTTGAACACTCTTGAACACTCTAGGAAACTGACTGGGATGAACATACTAGCGCAAACAAATGAAGAAGAGTGTTGTAAAGTAGGGTACCTGGTCGGAGCGTTCCAGAGAATGTGTGAATGGGAAATATAAACTTATTGAGCAGTGTGAAGGGAATAGGCCATTCTAGAATCTCCCAGCAATGATTTTTTGAGCAAACAAATTATTGTTTTTTTTTGTTGTTGTTTGTTTGTTTAGCTTGTGGCTTTTACAGTCACAGATAGAGAAAACGACTGACTGACCACTTTCCTTTAGCATGCTTGACTAAATGTAAGAGCCTAAAGGGGTTCGCTCTTTCTTGATCCCCTCTCTGTGTTTCTCTACGCCCAAGTCATCTACCCCTGTTGTGCATCAAAGCCCTCACTTATCTGCCCCCTCAGGGTCAGCCCTAGGGAGGAAGGTGAGAGGACATACCATGGCTTATCTGCTAGGGAAGGCCGCAGTGATAAGCCTGGCTTTCTCATTCATCTGGCCTGCCTCGTATTGACTCCCAAAGCTGGTTTCACGCAGCAAAATTGAACAATGAGGTCACCAAAGGGCTCCAAACATGTAGTCAAATGCCCCTCCAGTCCTTTTGCGAAGACCTCTGGGAAAGATTCAAGATACAAGATACTTTATTTGTCACATAAAATAAGGGGCATTTGACTACATGGTTGGAGATCAGATTCTATTATAGAATATCAGATTAGAATAGCAGTGACCCTTTTTCTACTCACAAATATGGTGTTGTAGTTGATGTCTATGGAAAACTCAAAATAAATTAAAGTAGGATTTGTATAATATTGCCAAGCAATAGGTGGGGAACAGCCATTGTGCAAAAAAAATAAAAATAAAGAAGATTCTTGATACCATGTTAATCAGAGATACATCATGGTGTGGAAAGAAAATTCATAATTATTTTCAATTCATTTAAAAAATGTTGGTGATGCTACAGAATAGTCATCACATTTTCCAGTGAGACATTGTAAAATAGAGAACTTCCACATAATGTACATGTTCTTAGAAACTTTTGCATTATGATGAGTTTCTTCAGACTTTATAGTCTCTTACCGGTTACTGACATGCCAAACTGTTATTTACAAGTGTGATCAGGTCCTGTTAGAGCATGTTCATGTGAGGTGACATTTAGGATAAATAAATAAGTAAACACATAAATAATAAATACATTTTGATTTGTATCATCTTAACCCTTTATCTCAATGTGGTCTAAGAGCTACACCATAAGTAACGGGCCAGGAAGTACCTGGTCCATCAGACTTGACCATTCTCTTAAAACCTCGGCCCCTGCTCTCCCGGACGTCTTTATCTACACTGATATGGTTCCAGGAATTAGGAGCCAGTCTGTCCCATGCTGTATCCCAACAACACCAGCAGCTCTGATAAAGCAGCAAAAGGGGGGTGGAGAGCTGAAAAAGGGGCCCACATCACAGGAAAACTTGCCTCCCTTTGATAAAACATGCTGTAACACTGGTGAGCATCAGCCACTAGGTTTACATGATCAAATCTCATTGGCATTCCTGCTGAAGTCAGCTGATGATGGTGCTAGTGACTTAGTTTGTTATGTACTCCCAAGGCAATGTACAGTCAGTTCTACCACTCTGTGTGTGTCTTTGTGCATGGGTTTATGTGTGTGTGTGTGTGTGTGTGTGTGTGTGTGTGTGTGTGTGTGTGTGTGTGTGTGTGCTCTCTCCCCA
>JBBPDH010000022.1:1480696-1492223 GCA_037974565.1 Clupeocharax schoutedeni
AGAGAGAGAGAGAGAGAGAGAGAGAGAGAGAGAGAGAGAGAGAGAGAGAGAGATTGTATATTTGAGAGGCAGGTGAAAAAGCCCTTAGGCCAAAACAGATTAACAGACAGAACTATCCACAACAAGACACATGGAAAGATGGAACAATAGCAGAGAGCAAGAGATAGGTAGTTATTAACCTACTTATTAAAAGAGCAGAGAGAGAAAGAGACCCAGAGAGAATGGATGAAAAAAGAAAGAGTGAGAATGAGAAAGGGTAGAGGTTATAGTGCCAGTGTTTGGCATGTGGTGCTGAGCTGGGCTGGATTTCTGGTCACTAGGAATCCGTGTATGTGAAGGGTCACAGTCAGGCTGTCTCCCTCGCAGAACACTGCGACCACAAACTCCCCACAAGCCCCCTGAGCTCCTCACCATGGAGGCCCTGCCACCGCAGCACACACATCCACTCCTCCCTCCCTCTATCTCTCTCTCATTCTCTTTCTCTCTCACTAGATGTAACCTATTATTATGTTTTGTTCTCTTGTGGGAAGGATATGCTCTACTTTTTAACCTTTCACTGGCCTAAAATATGGTAACTTTGTAGATGTTTGTTGATGTTTCAATAATGGAGTGTGAGTGAAGTCAAAGAGTCATTTTCTCTCCCTGGCTCACTCCCTCTCCCTCTCTTCCTCTTCATATTTTACTAGAAGTAAAGGGTGGGTGAATAGGAGATCCATAGACAGATTGAAAGCTAGAGCAGGAAGTAGGGTGAACCTGAGCCAGCGCAGGCCATTCAAGGCCGGAACTCAGTTTTGTATGAGGTACAGTGTGAGTGTGTGTATGTGTGTGTTAATGTCTATGTGTGTGTGGTGAAGGAGTCAGGATCCTCCTGTATCCCACTAATTCCGCCCTTTTTACTCCACTCAGATTCCACAAGCAGCTGGCACTGCTCTTAAATAATGTGCCAGCGTTTACTGGGGAACATATCTGCTTGTTATAGCGATAAACGCTAGGGATTGAGGTCCGCTCCACTTCCCCCATCCTTACTTTTTCATAGGACTGTTCATGAGAAGGAGATGCAGTTCCAGCAGGTGGAACTGAAAAGTCTCAGGTTTTAAAAAAATAAGGGTTAGGTGCCAACATATTAGGGTAAAAGACAGCTTGACTTGGAATGTCTTCACATATTTTCTACTGAAGCAGGGTAACTTGGGTGTCTCTGAGCAAGCTGATGATTTAGGCTTGATGATAGGAGAGGATTATGGATGATAGGTAAAGGTTGTGGATGCTAGTGTTAGGACCTTAACCATGCCTGCATGCTATTCATGCTCTAATGATTAAGAATAAACAAATTGTATAAGATTTCATAATGATGATACTTGCAAAAGAACCACCAGAGGCCATTTAAAGTTTCAGAATTGAATGCTTGCTTTAATCACCCAACATACAAGTCTACTTAAAAACATCACTTTCAGATGGCACACTCCTCAAAGCTCCTGTGGTCTTGGCATTTCGTCCCATAATCACTGCTTAGAACATCGCAGAGAGTGCTGGAGAACGCAATAGAAGAATATTGCTTGCAAATAGGGTGGTATCCTGGCCCTCTGATGCAGTGAGAATGTGGGAATATCTCATATTTAGAAAACCATTATCCAAACAAATGTCTCGTAAATTAGACAATGGGTGGGTGAAGCTTCTCTTAGGGTGGTTTAGTCTCAGAATCCTGCCTGCTTTGTTCTGTGAAAATGCAAAAAAATAAAGATCAGTTCAAAGCGAAATGAACAAGGCTTTCATTACATCATCTGCATAAATCTGAGGCCTTTTTATTGCCACGTTTTAACAAGACGAATACAAGCATAAAAAAGCGAGGGTGTTGCCACAATACTGCTTCTGGCAAACACATGGGGAGGACAATTTGATCCCCCCTTGTTGCTCTCGTGCGCAATTAAGAAAGTTCCGGAAAAAAAGGGAGCATGGGGTGTTTACAATTCATCCTTTCCCTTCCGATTCCGTGTTTGTTTTTTCAGCAAGCACAAAATTGTGGTTGGCTTTCTCAGAACCACACATTCAGACACCTCTAATCCATGCCGTGGTTAGGTCCGTTGTGAAATATCCTGGAAAACGAGCTTTAAGGAGTGACTCGGCTTGTAAGAAAGAAGTCAATGGTCTCCAAGTGGTACTCCAAGTTGACCAGCCGCATCCATTTAAGACATTAACCCTTAGAGATTACACTTATTACTGGCAATAATAAGAAAATGGTGTCATTTTGTATTAATTACTTTCCACATTTACAGCTCACTGAAACAAGTACAGCAATGATGAATGTGCTGATTTTAATCATTCAATTAATTAATTAATTTGTGTTTTACTTTTTGGATTTCTTTTAAATCAAGCTGTTGAGCCAACACTCTTGTATCCTTTACATGATTGATATCAGAACAGCTATAAAGAAGTCAGATTTGCACATTTCAAAGTTAAATGAAATAAATAAAAGATAAATTAATTAATTCAGTAATTCATAATCATGTGTGCAATAACATAGTATAGTAAAAAGGCACCAACACCTTCAATTTAATACACCCTGCTTAAGTTATGAATATTGTCAAAATATTTAGGAAGATATTTTATTTACACTAAAATGGAACAAGCTGAGAAATAATGCTGAAAGGGTAGAATTTTATTGATTTAAAATTCAGATTAATTTTTTTTTTAATTGTGATAGCCTTTGTGACCTGACACTGAATCAAATGCAGACATGCTGATGAGAACCTGTCTAAACTAGCTGCAATTAACTACATGCTTTCTATTTACGTAAGCAATTACATATATAGCTACATTTAAATAGTAGAGCATATCAACAGCAATGCTTCTCCACTTCTGTAGCTTAATATGTCTTCTTTAAGTTAGGTTTCGGAAACTAAAGGAGACCCCTCCAAAAGTTTTGCAATAGTTTAAATGCATAGTGTGCCTCTTTGTCAGTCGTTATGAAGGGATCAGCAAGTTATTTATGGCAGCTCTCCATGGTCTTAATCACCCAATGCTCAAGTAAAGTGCTACCAAATACTTCCCATTTTACCCTATTTCCTGTTGTCACAAAATATCCAGCAGTACTAAATCTGCCTAAAGCCCGCTACTTCAATCTAAATCCACTGGCTGCCTCCAGCACTTAAAGACAGCAGGTACACCACTGCCTTTTAGCTTATCATACCTAACCAGCCTTGGTGAGGCAGTGAAACATCCAGAACTGTGATTGGTGTGTATGTCATTTTATCACCCAGGCTCTCCCGTCTGTAAGAGAACACTTAGCAGGGGGCTCCAGCGGAAGGACCCAAGCTTTGCAGCCAGTTCGTCTGTCTGTCAAGACCCTGGGGGCCACTCTGACTGGATGGTCAGTGCTAAGCCCAGGCCTTCACACTGTCCCCACTGATTACTGGGGTGGAGAGGTTGAAGACTGGACTCCATTGTCAGGGATCAGCTTGTCTGATTGGGGCCCAACTGCCACCACTAAATGACGCCCAGCGTCCTCCAGTTATAAGACATGACTTTCACTGACTGGGCCTCAGTCAGACTGGCAGCTCGACATGGAGCTTGTGGTTTTAAATGAGGCCAATAAATTTAAGTGGACACTATGGTGCCTGGCAGTCTGTGCTGCGGGGATGGAGGCGTCCGGACCACGTTCCTTTACCATTCGGAGGAAAATACAGACGTTAAGAGATGCGAGGGGTCAATGTAGGGGGCAGGAAGCAAAGGAAACATTTTCTGCCAAGGTGCTTAAGGCTCGCTGTAAAACTTTAGAGCACACATACATCAGTGCTCAGTGGTTGCAAATAAGGTAACGACTGTAGGCATACATGATCAGCAATGAACGCAGTACGATTATATTACACTAGTTGTACTGTAAAGTGTCTAAAGGTGTAAATTCCATTTTGGTGCTTTACAACTTCTTGCAGTACAAACAATCACCAATGGTCCAATCAACAATCAGTTAGGTGTGCGGGGGTGGGATTAGTAAGATGTTGTTTCTTATTATTTGTTCCAAAAACATTTTGATGCTGCTGTTCTAAACTCTACAGGTGACTAGTAGGAACTACAATATTCTGTATATATCAATGAGATCATCTCTGACAAAAGTATTTCAGTACAAAATCTAATAGCTAATTTAACCTGTTTCAATAACACACTTTACTGCCCTTCTTACTCAATATGAACACATTTGTCACCCAGAGAAGTTCTCTAACTAAGCTGTCCCCCTGCTCTCTCTTCCAATACTACAAAAATAGAATATTTAAATTATCAATACTTGTACCCTGATCATTCAGCCAGTAACATGTACAAAAACATATGACACTGGCGTCTATGGCACATGTTAGAGTTGGGACTGGAGAAGAAGAAGTGCCAACAAAACAGCTGGAATAAAATAATGAAACAAAACGTATAAAGAACAATTCTGTGGTTACTTCCACAATCACACCAATACATTTATTTTGGAACATGGTAGTACATAGACGACCTTTCAAAACATTTATTCCCTTTCCAACATATATATGGGAATTCAGCAGCAAAACAGCCCATTTTGATTTTTTTTGTAATATTACATAAATCCACCTACTCAGCCGATGGCAGTTTTGCTCTGCTGTGGGATAATACAGTGTGTTTCAGTCATTTTGAATAATACAGGGCATTCAGTTGTAACAGGGGTCATTTACTTATCACAGAAGCAAAATCAATTTTAATTTTAAGGACAAAAATAGTTCCTTAGAAAAACATGAGAGTAGAATTAAATGCAACTGCGTTTAAAAAACCTCCCGCAAATTTCATTTTTGGAGATAACTGGAGAAAATGCAAGAAAATAGGAAAATGTTGTCCAAAAAATGCTGCTTTTAATACATTACTCAACATTGATAAAGCCACTGAATGATCAAATATTTCAATTTGTCAAAATAACATTTGAATGGAAATGTCTGAGACTTAAGATGGTCGAAACAAATTAGTATGGTGACTGAATTTTCTGCATAGGCTGTCTTAGATCACTTGAGAGGGTTTTAATGTGTTTTTTTATGCCTAGCAAGATTTATACTGCATAGTTGAGCTTCATCCAGAAGCTAATCTCATGCTGCTGCATAGTGACCAGCTTAATAACCAGATTTGGACATACATGATTGCTTCTTCCCCTTCTGTATGAGTGAACACATGTCTACGTGACTGTGTGTGTGTGTGTGTGTGTGTGTGTGTGTGTGTGTGTGTGTGTGTGTGTAAGTGAGTGTAACCGGGAACAAAAAGCACATTGACTGCAGGGAGCGCGTCCGAGTAGACAGAGGTGCAGAGAAGGATAAACTCCTGCTGCCCTTACTGCAGAGAAGGAACTATGGAGAGGAAGTCGAAATTCAATCAGCCTCCTTCAAGGTCAGTTTGAGCTGAAAGAGCCCCCACCTGGCTCTGTATCACTACCGGTGGAGCCTTTAAAGCCCCCACCTCAATTCTATTCCAATTCCTATCCCTTTCACTTCCTCTTTTCACTACCAGAGTTTCACTCATGTCTTCGTTCTCTCGCTCATTCGAATAGTCTAATGCTCGTTCAGTCTGTCAGTTGGTTCAGAAGCACTTCCTGACTGTGAAATCTCAGTCAGTCAAGACTGAGAGTAGCATCTTCAGTACCACCACAAAATGCACAGGGCCCCCCAGTCCTGGGGGCTCAGCCTGTTGCTGATCCAAGACTGTGCAAATTCCTCAGTCAGAACTGAATCATAAACTGTACACACTCACTCACACACGCACACACACACACGCACACGCACACACACACACACACACACAAAACCCTGATGTGACCTTCCTTCTCCTAACACAATGCATATATACACTGAACTGTTTTTCCTTAAACAAAACAACTTACACCCTAACTGCTGCTTTAAAAATTATTTATTTATCATATACAGCACATTCCCAATCCTGTCACTGCTATTATTGTTAGCATAATTGTTATTTATTTATTATTCCATCTACTTCCATACTTCCCCTCTGCTAGAATACAGTCACAGAATCTGTCATAATGCTGTTTTCTGTCAAAATCTATTATAACTGCTTTTCGACTGTATGTTGTCTTATCCTGATTCTTGCACTCACTCTCTTGCTGTTTTTGCACTACATGTATTTTGTCCTGTCTGCACTTATGTAGCCTTGTGGTGTCCTGTTTTAGTTCTCCCCTTGCACCATAATCTGGAGAAATGTTGTTTCATATGACTGACTTTACTTCTACTCTGCATATTTTAGTGCTTCACCACTTTAATACATCCACATTAACTCAGGAGTTAATGATTGATTAACAGACTGTTGGCTAAGGTGTGTTAGGATTGGGGAAAACACCAAAATATACATGGCAAGGCTATTCCAGGACCAGAGTTTGGAACAGTTTTTACCAAGCTACTTGGCTGCCACTTGGCACCCCACTAGTGCCATGAAATTTCTTTATTTAAAAACAAATGCAAAGCTGAAAAGCCGCTGCTTTACACCCTGTGGTAAATAAAAATATCCTCAAATTGATATGATTTTGTTTTTGTTTTTTTTGTTTGTTTTAACTGTGGGCTTGGACTACATGACTACAGAATAACAATGTGACTTCAGAGGCCTGGATTTCCACTGGAAGATTCAATCAGGCTACCTTAACTCAGGAGGGACTTGCAACTCAGCTGACTGGTTGGATTGGGTGTGTGAGAGCAGAGTCAAACAGGCAAGGCAGGAAACTTGAAAACAAGAGTTTGGAACCACTATTTTAAAGTGATGGTTTGGACTACAATTTACTTTACACAGTATTTTTGTTTGCTATGGCTTCTGTTCCAGGGAAAAACGGAATTGGCTGATTGATTACATTTAGAATAAGTGTGAACATTTTCACCAAATTATCAAAAAGAGTAACAGTTGTGAAGAGTTTGGTGTAAAACTATAAACATAAAAGCTTATGAGAAAACTAAGAATCATGTGCCTTATTGAGCACACTGCACACTAAGTAGCGTTTCTGTAAAAACGACTGAGTATAACTCCGTATAATAAGACCACACCATTTTACAGGATAGAAACCTCATCCTCCATCTCTCTCTCTCTCTCTCTCTCTCTCTCTCCCTCTCTCTCTCTCTCTCTCTCTCGCCCACTCTCCATTACCCACCTCATTTGTTTGTGTGCAGTCATCCCAAGAGAGTATCAACAGATCATCCAGCCAGTCAACAGGAGGCTGCGGATTTGCCATGTAAAACATAACAGCTGCCATCACTTAGGCCGCAGGACCCACAGTTTCCCCTTGTGGAAGGCTTGCCCCGGAAACGTGCCCGTTCCGGAACCTTCCAAACAAAACACAGCACCAAACTCAATGCACTCCAACCCATGATGCATGTCAGAGTTATTTCACAGATAATTAATAAACGTAATTATGGATAATTAATATAATTGAGGTAAAACTGCAGGTTTTTTGCTCTAATGCATGTTTCGCCCAGGCGGGTGGAGAATGCAGTGATTGACCAAAATCTGCGTCACAGCGTGTCACAAGCGGCTGGAAACACTTACAAGGCCATGCGCATGTGAAACGACAGGAGAGGACACGTGGCACACAGAAATGAGCACTCGACTGCAATCGCGGAACATTTCACAGTGCAATCAGCTGGACCATCAGCAAGAGAAGGAGATTCAGACCGATAAGAAAAACCAAAAGCTAAGGAAAAGCTGAAAAAAATTCCTAAACGCTATCTACAATAACGATGTAATTCAGATCTCATGCAATCAAACTGGTGGAATTAACTTTTGGTACAGATCATATTCGAGCGTACATGCAATCTCTAATATCTTCACATCAGTAGATCAAAAACAATGTGGTTAAAAACTTTTTATACACAACGCGCTGACGTACACAAAACAGACATTTTGCTCACAAGAGTCACAGCGCTATAAGGGGGCCCATCCTCTTCAGCGTGTAGAAGAGGGTCTGCATCCGGCTCCAAACGCCTTCCAAGAGGCCCCTGGGGGTCTGCCTGCAGCTGCGGCCCCTTTGGATCCGTCC
Organism: Clupeocharax schoutedeni; assembly: GCA_037974565.1. Lineage (NCBI taxonomy): Eukaryota > Metazoa > Chordata > Actinopteri > Characiformes > Alestidae > Clupeocharax > Clupeocharax schoutedeni. Next base: position 1,488,717 of record JBBPDH010000022.1, read on the forward strand.
ACAGCACATTACAAACACTCTCACCTTCCGTCAGTCAGGGGGTTAGCAGCGCGCATGCCACTGGCCCATAGAGACCCTCATTTAGAGGAAGAAGAATGTAGATCTATTCCCTATACACTCATGACCCCTGACCTCCACAGGGCCCCAGAGAGCACTCACCTGGACAGGCCTGACCACCTGCCACATGTTTCCTCTTGTGTGCATGAGTATGTCTGTGTGTGTTTGTGTGTGTCTTTCTACTTCTCTGTTGTATACACTCAAAGGCTGTACTCAAATACTGCTGTATTTACATTCAGTCTGTCTTCAAGTCTAGACCTTGGTCAACATCTACACATGTGTTTAGTCTCAGTTCTGCTGGATTGGAGATATGAAAACATACATCTATTTTCCTTTTTAAAAAGCGCTTCTTTATTTCTTTAAAGGTCTCCTTTATCTGGTTCTTTTGGCACACTGAAACCAATGTGTGTGTTGGTACAGCTATTCTTTTAGTTTGATCAATTCTGCCACAGTGATAGTGGTTGTGTGTAGCCTAATCGAATGCAACGGGGACATGTGAAGCGAGCAATCTTCTGATATCTGCAATCATATCAGGGATTGCTGTCCACAATGAGGTCCTGTGAAGCTAAAAAATCAGAATGACTCGCTTAACATTTGATGAGATTTGCAATGCAATAGACCCCTCCTTGATGTATATTGCCAAAAGAGTCAGTTACAAACAAAAAGCACAATTAATGTATTTGTGATTTTTCATGTCAGGTATATATATCATGTCATATAAATATACATACATATAGCCGATATGTAACGGCATTATCGGCGTTAACATGCTGTGTTAATGTGAGACTTTTATCTTATAAAAAAAATATCGCCGTTAATCTATTCGCAAAGTTGGGTTGGGAGCTGGGTCTATACTACACAAGCTATGATGACTTTCACCTTGATATTTTAGCGCAGATTTACTCTCTTTCTGTCTGTCTGTCTGTCTGTCTCTGGTCTGTCTGGTTCGTGACTTTTCCAGATCGCGCCCGTTTTTAACCTGTCCCGCTCTCTCTGTGTCTCTCTCTCTCTCTCGCTCTCTCTGTGTCTCTCTCTCTCTCTCTCTCTCTCTCTCTCTCGTGACTTTTACGGAGCATGGGGATCATTTCTCTCTCTCGCTCTCTTTGTCTCTGTCTCTCTCACACACACTCTCTCTCTGTCTCTCTTTCTCGTTCGTGCCGATCGTCTCTCTCTCTCTTTCGCTCTCTCTTACTCTCTCTGTTTCTCTCTCGTTCCTGACTTTTTAACATTTTCTTTAAGGGTAATGTATTAAACTTAGTTCAAAATGAAATTAGAAAGTGATCTGGGATAATATTTGGAGGCATATTTATGGTTTACACAATAAAAATAGGCATTGGGATCATATTGAGCCATTTTAATCTACATTAATTCCAAGATTACAATGAGATTAATCTAGAATGAAAAAATTAATCTATGCCCACCACTAATATGTGTTTTATGTATATATATATATATAACTATGAATTCGGTTCTCAAAAAAATCTGCATGCGACTGAATCATGATCTGTGTAAAACTGGGGGATTATTGTAATGCCAATGTGTACATAAATGGTGTTTAGCCATTCTAGCATAACCATAGGAAGCAGTGTTGTAGCAGTGCTGTATTTCAAATTTAATGCTTAGTGATTGTTAAAACAATCAAAAAATCTTAACCAATCCTCTACACATAATTATTTCTCCATCTCTCCATTCACAAAATAATTACATCTCACATAGATAATGACTGCAATTTTCCCTCTGTTCTGCTCACTTTATGTGGTTTCTGACATTCATATTTTCATCTATAAATAGTTACATTTAAAAAAACAATTGTGTCATCTTAAAGCCTGATTTTGTCCTATATACTGTATGTTAGACAAAATGTACAAAACATTAATGTATGTCAAAAAAATATGCTTATGTCATCTAGGGTAATATGGGTCTGGGAAACGAGGCCATATCAGTGTCATACCTAACCAAGAAGGTTTACAATGACTGACTCCAGGGTCACTCTGCCTGAGGCCTGTCACTCGAAACTCTCTCTGTCCAGCCTATATAGGCCTGACAACATCAGCTAATGACATGTTCCATTCACTGCCCCAGGCACACTGATATGTCTCATTAACCATGCTTAGCCAGTGACGATGCACTTAAGCTTCTTAGCGCATATACCTGCAATTTCCTCTCCTCTCTGCTCACTCTTTACATATGCTGAATCTGCCGCAGTGCCAGAGGTAACAGAAGACGGGGAGGAGGACCCGACAGAAGCCATAATGCGTGAGTTAGAGGCAGCCAGTGTAGCACCGTAAACCGGCGACAATATAGCCAGTGCCTAATTGTTCAGTTTAACGCCTGGCGATTACTGAGGCCCATAAAGACTGATGTTGCTCTCTCTTCTGCCCCCACCCAGCTCTAGACCACACAGAGCGTATACTGTGGATCAGCAAACTGCAAGTCTTAGCTGGTTTTCATTTTACTGCTGGAGGGGGGGGAGAAAAGGGAAACCCCAGTCAAGGAGGCCCCAGTACATTTAGGCAGGGGTAATAAACACTGGCGGCCAAGGGCATTAATTGACCATTCATGTAGAGGAGTCGTGAATCATCGTTTTGTTGCTGGAGAACATTTGCACCTTGTTCTGATGTTAGGCCATGTTTCTAATGGCCATTCAACACTCAGCACCTTCACTAGATGCTGTTACTTATTAGGTCCACATTATGAGCTCAGTCTGTAAGGTAGTACAGCAGAAATGCCAGTGGATATTCACATATATACAAAAAGTGTTAACAACAGATTTTAGAAAGACACATGGATGCCAACTTCACTGACTTCTCTGGACAGCAAAGTTGAGTATAATATGTCGATGTATGTTATGTAATATTCTATAGCACAGCATCTTCCTCAACCTGACCAGCCTGATACAATTAATTAAAACAAGCAAGCTAGCATTGATGTAATTCTTGCTTCTAAATAATACAAAGAACACATTCTTTCTACGTTCAGTGCACTGATCCATTCATGAGACTGTCATGGGTTTGATCATTCAGCCAGAGGAAAGAACATTAACCCAGGAATTAAATTTGTCAGTTACTTTTCTAACTTTAGTTTGTTGTTAATTTGTTAATATGTAGTCTGCCTCATCTGGCAAGTCACTTTTAATTATCATTAATGGAATATATTATTGATGCATTGCATAGCCCTAGCTCTCTGCCTTAATTTGTTTGACAGTAATGGGAAATTTTTTAAACATCCCCCAAAAATACAACCTATTTTATCTCTGCAGATTTTGTAAAAAAAAAAAAAAAGGTCTGTATTCTAATTGAGTGATATGTTCCAGTCAAACATTGGGATTGATCTGCAAGATCTTATTTTCCCAAGATGATTCATGATGGTAGCCTTGTACAGGGAGTGCAGAATTATTAGGCAAGTTGTATTTTTGAGGAATAATTTTATTATTGAACAACAACCATGTTC
>JBBPDH010000022.1:1549520-1559784 GCA_037974565.1 Clupeocharax schoutedeni
GTTTTGTAAAAGATTCTTGGAAAAATTTAATACGCCCCCCCCCCCCCCCCCCCCTTTTGCTTTTCGGTTTCGGTCCAAAAAAATCATTTCGGTGCATCACTAGTGGTAATCTTGTTTGAAATTTGAATAATTGATATATAGCCAGTTAGAATTAGTAGCCTTGTTGTCCCGGAAGTAAACGCAAAACTACTACAGCTGTCCTAGCATGCATAAGAAAATATATATATATTTACCTAGTATGTTGGCTGATTAAAATATATTTAAACTGATCTAGTTTATTATTTTGGCGTTATAAAGGCTATTAATATTGTGGTAAAACTTTTTTTTTTTTGCATATTGGTGCGTATTAGTGCTCTTTGAGAATTTTTTTTTGTTTGTTTTATTTTATATTTGAAAAATGGCAAAAGTGTTTTTTGTCACTGATCTCATTATTGCTGTCAGAACACCCTGGTATCTCCAAATGAGCAAAGTTTTGAGGAGGAGATGAAAGCATTCTGGGGAAAAAAAAGAACATTGTAAACTTGATGTAAGAAATTGGAAATGTATATTGGAAATATTTCTGCATTTTTAAGTGCAAGTAGTGTTCTATTTACATGTAGTATTACATGTAATAGTATTCTTTTACATGAACTTTTACTAGAGACCTATGTTCATGAAGATTTCCTGTTAACCAAGCAGACAGATTTGCTGTTGTGTGGCTTTTTATTTTTTGCTAACTGGTTAATGAGGTTAAGCTTTACTGCAGTTGAGCTTTAGTAGTGTTTCAGAATCTAAGAATTCAGCAAGATGCAAACACAGTTGTCAGAGCAACAGCTTGATGTGTGTGGCAAAACCAGTCATAGCATTTATAATATGGAGTCAGATTTCTTGTCCTTGTTTTATTTAAAAATTGTGTTTTTAAAGCAAAGGAAATCCATTTCACTATTCCAAAACTGGGAAGGAATTTCAAGGTTTCAAGATGCCCTTTTTGTAACTGTTTTGTGTCATGAAGTTTTAACGGTAACTTTAAGGAGTTGTGCTTTTGCACTGGTTTTCAGCAGTTTGGATTGATTATCTTTGCCTGTAGTTTGGTAACCTTTTGTTAGCAGTTAGGGCAGAAAGTTGGAGGCAACACCTTTGTCAACTTGGTGTCAGAGGAAATGAGGCCACCAACTAGAAAAACCTGATTCAGTCCTTTTAAGCTTATGCAAAGTTTGTGATACTCTTAGGCTAAACAGTTTCTAGTCAATCTTGAAAACCACTAAAATGTTGCGTGTGCTTGATACGATACTTAAACAAATTGTGTGTGTGTTAGGATGAAGTCCTCGGTTTGTCAAAAAAAATTGTGGTCCGAGTGGAAGACCTGGTGAACTGGACCTGTCTTGAACCCCCCCAGTGGAAGCGTAGCTGCCCGATAAGCAACAGACTTCACATATCTAGTAGTTCCCCAAGTGATCCTGAGGAAGCGAAAACTGAGAATAAAGGTAACTGTTAACACCATGCACGTTTTATGCTTATTCTCAGATAATCACAATTTAACCTTTAATTTCTCAGTCAGTTTGAATGCCTTATTGGTTTACCCTTTTCAAAAACAATTTTTGTTCATTTCTGTTAAATCCACTCATATTCTGTGATTTTGTGGAAAATTCTGATTACTCAGTTAGTTATAAAAATTAATGGTATATTTCTAGGTTATTAAAGTCATCTGTAGTGATGTGCAAGCTTTGGAGAACAACTTGAACATACCTTGCTAGATTTATTTACTGACTTCTGACGGGCATTTTGCATTTTTTCCCAGATGGCTTTCAAGCAGTGATGCATGGTATTAAGGTGCTGAGTTACCCTCAGTACTGCCGCTTCCGCTCTCTACAGAAACGCTTTCAGGACCAGCCTGGCTGCCCCAGTCTGCCGGACCGTCATCTGTTGGCTTTGGGAGGGGTAAAAATGTCTCAACCCAATACACGAGTCATGTACTGTAGGGACATTTTCAACCACCCGAGTCTTGGTACCAGCCCAGGTTTAATGTCTCAGTTGGGTAAGTTCCTTTAGTATGGTCTTAGATTGTGATAGTCTTGCATGTTAATTAGAAATTTTATTTAAACATAGAAGTAAAGAAAATCTTTGGTGTTAAGAAATCTTGATGTAATCTATTACACTATTGAACAATTGTGGGGAACTATTAAAGATTGCATCAATGTCTTGTAAACTTTGAGGTGAAAGCAATGTGGTTTATTCATGTTTGCCTCCCAGGATGCCCTTCCTTAAGCCTGAAGGGAAGACCACGGAAACGAAGAGGCAGAGACGGCAGTGGAACTGAACAGCAAAGCTTCAGCCAGTTTGAGACTTGGGGAGAGAGGATGAAGGTATGTTTTTGGAAACAGCAAGTGTCTCTTACTTTATCACTGCTTCCTGTTCCGACGTGTGCATGCAGCCATAGCTGGACTGGATGTATAACAGTTGTGGAATCTGCGGTTGTTAATAAATTAAAGTGGTAGTTTGGCTAAAAAAAAAATCTAAATTGCAGTTTTTTCCATTCGCTGACATGCTTGGTGTCCAAAATTTCCTTCTAATGTATTGCATTGTGGTGCATAATATGACCTCTATAGAAGATGAACAAAAGCAAGAGGCAGCTGGATCCAAGCAAGAAGACAGTTAGAATTTTATAAATGTTATTTAAGGATTTAAATACAAAATGAATATTAAATATGGAGCCAATCATTTCAGAGAAACCAAGGACAACATGATATAGCTTGTAATGGCTGATCGTTTGCACTTCAGGGGTCACTAGCAAGAAGGGACACACTCTACTAGGGATGCAGACCTCTTATTCCATGTCAACCGTGTGGACCTACAAGCACAACAAGTTTTTATCTAGATTGGTGAAGTCTAAGTATATGAAATCAAATAAAAAATCAGGGAAAAACCCTTTGACAAACACCGCATTGCATAGTAAGTGTTTAGTTTCAGTAGGTTAGTTGCAAGTTTAAGTAATGCAGTATAAGTACTGGAAGTTTATGCTCAACAAATGGCCTAGTACTAACTACACCTTTCAATGGAGGAATATGAATTAGGCAGCAAGGGAAGAGCTGCTTGAAGTCAAAATTCTGAAAGCAGGAAAACTGAGTGACTTTGACCAAGGCCAAATTGTGATGAGTAGACAACGTCAGAGCACCTCCAAAAAGGCAGATCTTGTGGGGTATTCCAGGTATGCACCTACCAAAACTGGTCTGAGAAAAAAAAATCATCAAGCTATATGGTCATAATCCGAAGCTTAATGGGGCAGGTCGGGACCGAGCCCACAGAAGATCTACAGATTGCTGAAAAGTTTAATCCTGGCTATTAAAACGCCGTGGAGCCTCTGGCATCTGCCGAAAACACCTACAATGGACACAAATGTGTCAGAACGGGACCATGGATCATGCTCTGATGAATCACATATTCTTTTTGCATCATGTTTTATATACATCATTTACTTGTGGAAGAGGTGGCACCAAGATGCACTATGGGCAATGCAGTGTGATGCTCTGGGTAATGTTCTGCTGTAACACTCTGGGTCCTGACATTGATTTGGATGTTACTTTGACCCACACCCCCTATGTAAACATAGTTGCACACTACTTCTTGGGCAACAGGGGTTCCATAATGTCAGTGGTCTCTTTCAGCAGGATAATGTGGCCTGACACACTACAAAGACTGTTCAGGAATGGTTTGGGGAATGTGAGCAGGGTTCATTGTGTTGCCTTGACCTCAAATTCTCTAGATCTCAGTCCAAAAAAGCATCTGTCGGATGTGTTAGACTAACAAATCCATGGAGGGTACACCTTGCAACAGACAGGACTTAAAGGATCTGCTGCCAACATCCTAGTGCCAGATACCACAGCACACCTTCAGAGGTCTTGTGGAGTCCATGCTTCGATGGGTTAGAGCTGTTTTGGTGATGCAATGGGGACTACTCAATATAAGACAGGTTTTTAATAATGTTTCGGCTGATTGATTAGTAAATTACACTGCATACTTGATGAGTGCTTTGGATATCATCTTGCAGATTAAGTTTATCCATTTCCTTGTGTAGGTATAATTTTTCACTGAGCTATCGTTTTAAGCGTGTGATTGGTTGTGTGCAGGAAAATGTGATGGGTGATGTGGATCTGGGATGGGAGGGGAGCTGGCTCCCCCATCCTGAGGAGCAACTATTCCTGGACCGACTGTATCTCTTCATGGAGCGCAGAGGATCCCCTATTATCAAGGTTCCCAACTTGGGCTTTAAAAAGAGTAAGTGTTAATACTATTGCCTAAATTTTTATACTTGTACTGTAAAATGGTCCTCAAAGACTGCATTTCACTCATAACATTCAGTCATGACCTCTGCTTATTTTCTTTTATTTTTAATTTTCTTATCTAAGTAGTTTACTCTTGTCCACAGTTGATCTCTTCCTCATGTACTCAGCTGTCAAAAAGCTGGGAGGCTATGAAGCAGTAAGTTTTAATTCCACATATTGTATATATTTTTTCTTTTTTTTGGGCTTTAAAATATTTGTAAGGGTTTGGTAAGACTATGATGTAAAAATCAAGTTTGTGAGTGAAAAGGTTGAATGCTGCTGTTTTGACTTTGAGATAATTTGACTCGTCTTACCCAAAGGTGACATCTCAGAGATTGTGGAAGACGGTTTACAATGAGCTGGGTGGCAGCCCAGGCAGTACCAGTGCTGCCACCTGTACCAGAAGGCATTATGAAAAGTGAGTAAAAGCCTCCAATAACACCTTTAAGCCACAGTTTCAGATTATCTTAATTTACTCCCTGACAATGGTCTTTAATATATTGTTCAATAAATTATAGATTGATGCTTCCATATGAGCAATACATAAATGGGGTAAATCAAGATCCAAATAAGCCTAAAGCTACAGTAACTTCAGCTGCACCCATCAAAAAGCCTGGCCGTGGGAGAGGACCTCAGGGTGTTATGAAAAAGAGTGGGGACATTGGTCAGGCAAGTATTTTTCTATAAAGTTATATAATTCACAGCAAAGTGGACTGCACTATAATAATATTAAAGCAATTTGTTGCAGATACTTATAAATGTTTATTATAATGCTGGTACTGGTAAATTTCATTATTTTTTTATTCTTTTTTTTCCCAGAATGTCTCACATTTCATTTTTTGGTGGTTAAATCTGGAGGATGGTTAATAAATGGGGTTATATATGGTTACTTTTATAATTTAGGTTGCTTTTTAAAGTATCTGATTTAAATGTATAATATTATATTAAATATTTGTGATAATTTTAATCTAACATCTGTGGTGTTTCTGTTTTGTTTCCTCAGGAAGCACCACCAGATGGCATGGTGGTACGAAAAAGAGGAAGACCTCCTGGCAAACGGAATTCAAAAGTTCTGTCTAAAGGCAGAGCGGGGAGACCACCTTCAGTTGCTACACCTTGCAGAGAGCAGGTCGGAGTTAAAGAACACCAAGCGTTTCCTGTACACCAGCAAATAAGGGTTTCTCAAGCCCCTTCTTCTGTCACTCATCTTCCCCTTCAGTCTGAAGCTAATGACGATGTAAGGGTGGATCATGTACCTTCAACTCTTACTTCATTCCCTGGTCAATCAAAGGTGCAGATTGCTGGTTCTTTAGAAGGGTTCAGTCCCACAAAAGGCATGTGTCCTTTGGACCTCTTTAGGGCACGTTTAGGCCTCAGTGGAGTGAGTGGTCCAGAGAGAACTTCTCAAAATCCCTCAGCCCCCCATCAGACAGTTCTGCTCCACCAGACCAAGAACCCTGACATGCCCGAGAATTTACAGCACCAGTGTTCAGGGTGTGGCTTGGAGAATCCGTCCTGGACTGGGGGCCCAATAGACGGCCGGCCTCCCAGACCACCCCTTCCTCCTCTCAAGATCCTTCCACTGGACATTGACTGTAGCTTGCAGCTGCGCCAACTGATGCGAACACGCCTGGGCTCAGCACACATGAATTCGTTCACCAAACGTCTCTCCGAAGCTCTGGCTCAGGACCTCAGCAAGGCCTACCAACCCAATGGCCATTCCCAGGCTGTCCCACCAGTCCTGCATGACCAGACAATCCCACTTAACCTCAGCAAGAAGGCCACCACTAAGAGGTCTTCGGATGACATTGAGGTCAGGGATTCTCAGTGCCATAACTACAGAGAATTGCAGGCCAAGAGACTTAAGATGGAACCTGAAGACCTCCGCCTGACTCTGAAGCAGAACGGAAGTTTCTCAGAAGTTCCACTGGTCCAGGATGAGCCTGCTGACTTGAGTTCTCCACGGAGGGTCAGGGCTCTTCTACATGGCAGAACAAGCTTAGCCTTGACTGGCTCTGAGGCCACATGTATATCTCCCAGTTCTAGCCTTGATGTTTCCCCTCAGAGTGATTTCCCTTCTAGTTTTTTCTCTTCTTCCATCATTGCATTAAAACAGGAGAGTGAATTGATCCCTGTGGATCTGAAGTTGGGAAGCACCCCTGTTTGGAAAACAGAACCTGAGATAACGCCAGTTTATCAGAATCCTGAACCTACTCATGAACACCTCCCCCAGTGTATGCCATCTGAGGGTTCTAAAGTGCAGGATTATAAAATTTCCTCTCTTAAAGAGCTCTCCAGTTCGCACATACCCAAACCATCACAAAGCTGTTGAAATGGGGGCTTTAAACTGCCTAAAAATGTCTCACTGCTAACACTCATCTACTTCAACACTCCTTTCTGCTCTTCACTCTCCTCACCCCTTCCCTTCAGCACAGGGATCACCCATCTCAATTACAAAGTGCCAGTATGGCAACAGGTTTTCATTCCAACCAAGCAAATAATATAACGAACTGATGGAACAAGCAGAATAAGCTTAGCTTCTGGTTGATTGTAGTGAAAACCTGCAGCCACATAATCCCTTTGTGAATAAGACTGGTGCCTCCTGCTTTAGCACATGCATGTTATGTTCAAATGAACAACAATCATATTTCTTGCAAAGCATTAGTAATCATCCGAGTATCTATAAAACACTACTGTTTTGGTTTTTTTTTTCTTCCGCTTGTGGTTTATCTAAGGACAAAGTGACTTTTTTATGCAGTTGGAATATATATTTTGTATTCAGAACGTAAGGTTAAAAAGGCTATTTAATGGGATTTGGGGAACAATTGTTTTTTTTTTAGAAAGTTAAAGCATGTGGTGCTGTTCCAGTAATATTCAGAGAGCGCAGAATTTGTAAATCATGTATTTTTTTTTATTTTTTTTTTTAGATCTATATGTCTCATTACAGTTCACATCATGTGCATTTGATATAAAGCCCGGTTCCACAGAAATTGGAAGGGTACTGTATTTCTGTCATATTTTATAGTCAAAAATATGCTATTTTCATGCAAAAATACTTAATGCTTTATATAGTGTAAGTCACTCGTATCTTTTTTCATGCTTTATTTTGCTATTTCTGCCTCCCCCCCTTTTCAAAATTCCCTCTGAATTTATCTACATTAAGCCATTGCAGTAGAATTCCTGTTTTTCCCAACATAGTGGCTGTTTTTCTTTGTGTAGTTGTACTGTTCACTGAGAGCTTTTTTAATTTTAAGGGCATTGTTTTTTGTTACTTTTCCTTGTATATGAATAAGGACTTTATTTGCCGTCTGAGAGGGCTCATTTTTAGCCTTTTACACTTCAGTATAGAATTCAAGAATATGTTTACAGAAAAGTGGATATGGAGTGACTGAGAGGACCACAAATAGGTTTTCACACTTTACCTTTCTTTTACTCAATCTTCATTACAGGTTTACAGCATTAACTTAACGGAATGAATCATAAATTGTGATTTAATTCAGTAGCACAGTTTAATGAGTCTGGCATTAATCCATTATTGTGTGGCCTCTAGCAATAATGGTCACTCATTGTCTCTTTTAATTTCTGTACTTGAAAACGAACCAAATGTACCAAATGTTCTTCATTTGAAGTCATAGGAGCTATGAAAAGTAATTATACTTTTAGTTCTTTTTTACTAGTTTTTTTTTTTTTTTTTTTCCAATCCACAGCAGTTTAACAAGTATGCGAATTGCAAGAACTCGCTTTGGTGGCTGTATTTGAGGCCTCGTAATGTTTGTTAAATGATTTGTTTTGATTTCCTTTGACCTTTTGCCCTCTTTAGTAGTCTGTGGACTGACAGGACCACTCTGTGTTTGTGTTATTCCCACTCCTTATTTAGTGTATCTGTTTAATGGGAACCAGACTCTGACAGAATGTCATTACAACACTGAATATTTATAATAAAAACGTCACTCTGATCTTGTGTTAATTTTGTTAAAATAAGTTCACATCATTCCCTAAAGCTGTACTCTCAGAGCTTGGCCAGTGGGTGGTGATGTTCTCATATGCTTTTAAGCTGTTTTGAAAGGGAAAAGCCAGCCTGCAGTATTTGACATGAAATTCCTGATTTTTTAAAAGACTGTGTTCACTTTTTTCTCCACATTAAAATAAAAATATTAGGTGGGATAGCTGTCCAGAACATTAATGAAAATCTTTAAGGAAATACGTTTTACTTAAGATGTTTGGAACAGGCATTATAAAACTCAGAAATACTATAAAAGTCTGCTTCAGGTACATTTACAAACCCACTTTAACACGCTTGTCCATATTACAGGTATTAAATCATTAGATGAATGCTATGTGACTCTCAAATTATGAACAGAACTATGATTGATTCTAAAATGACAGAAAGCTGTAGAGCATCAAAAATCAAGTGAATCAATAACCAGAATGCCTCATATTTCATAAGAGTGGATCAAATCTCTTAACAGATTGAATGACTGTATACTCCATGAACTGTCTTTGTAAGACGAGGTAGCTCAGCTGTCTGTAAATACTTTATCTTTTTTCCAAAATGAAAAATATCTTTTGATGCCTTGTTATATTTATGTCCACATTGCTTATGCTGTTGTATAGAAAATAAATTTTCAAAGCTTTTATGCACTCAGTATTTGTGATTATGTTGAGCAATATCTGCTACTGATCTAAGAAACTGCTAACTGCTTGAACCGTTATTTTCCATTCAGTATTCCCAAGCTGTCAGTCCTAATTCACAGAACACTTTTCTGTGTTAGACTGGCTCCTTGGTAGTGACCAGTCAGAGCTGACCCCCTCCCAGGTCCAAAGAAAAAAAAAAAAGGTTTCGGAAATGAGAACATTCCATTGCTCTCAAAACCAACGCTAGGACATGCAGGTCAAGACAATGTGTATGAGCAGTGCTTCACTGGTGTATCTAAAGAAACTGAATCTGCTAATGTTGGCAAATAGTAATGCCATATCTGCTTTACTAATGTCTATGACCTCCTTTCTTCTATCTGAAGATTTATCTGTGGTGGTCAGTCTGTAGCTGTGGTGGTCAGTCTGTTTCAGAGCTAAAACAGAGCTGCCCAAAGCAGACATGTTCATATTTCAGTCTTCTCCAGTAGCACTTCTGTTTTTCCTCTTCTACATTTAAGCATACTAGTTTGATTGACAAAATGCTGTTGTTGTCCTAACAAATCTATCATAAAAATCTATCATAAAAAATGTTCTTTGTACTGATGCCATAAAAACACATCCACAACTCCAGCTATAGAAGCTTGTGACCAGCAGTTTGTTGATTTCCCTGCTCAAACACCAAGTTCAGCTCACTTTTAGTTACCAGGTTCAATGCATGTGTTGGACACTGGCCCTCCCAGACAACATCTGCCGTAGAAGAACCACTTTTGTTTCCCAGGGCGCTCTTTAAATAAGAATATTAAAAGGTCATGTGTTTGAAGAAATGTGCAAAGAATACAAAATGTAAATCATCAATACAAGCTTTTTGCTAGACCCATTTAAGAGCCTTTATTGAGTTAATGTAGCGTGAAATTTTCCATTGTCATTTTGGTATGAATTTAACCAACTGTTTGTTTTATTGGACAAAATGTTTATGTATGAATGTGGGTGCTTTAGCTCTACAGTGCGTCTTCTTTTTAATTTAATCTAAACATTTAAGCGTTAACTGCTTTCACTTCACTCTATTTACCAACTGGTGCTTTCAGTAAGAGCATGTGCCTTGATGTAATCATTAGCTTAATGTTTGTGTTCTGACTGTAAGTTTCATTACAGAACAGTGAGAGGTCATTTGGTCAAGGACTCAAAAATTTCCAACCACCCCTTTCCAAACTACACTCTACATCATGCAACAGTCAATTATAGGTTACTTAAAGGCAGTGTTGGGTGTAACGCGTTACTTTGTAACGCGTTACTGTAATAATATTACTTTTTTCAGTAACTAGTAGTGTAAG
>JBBPDH010000022.1:1608633-1631646 GCA_037974565.1 Clupeocharax schoutedeni
TGGAGGCTACTGAGCCTGTTTACTTTCTGTTTTCTTTCTTTGAATAAAAACGCATCCTGAACATGGAAACCTGCCTGTCTGGGAGTTCAGAGGGAGTTCAGAGTGTGGGCTTTGCGGCCCCCACTCTGACAACAATAAATAATCAGCTGTTATATTTGGTCAGAGTGAGCATTTTTATTTTTATTTATATTAGGGGTGTCACACAATTTACAATAATCTGATTAATTACAAGCTCTCTGATTAATTAATCAGAATGAATGGAACATATTTTTGCTGTAAAAGTATTTAAAGTAATTTTGGCATATGAGTGAATGAATAATCAACATTACAGACTTTCAACATCTCTTATTTAATAACAGTTGCACTGTTCATGTGCAGTAATGGTCACAGCAATCCATAATATGACCTATAATGCTGAGTGGAAAAAAATATTTCTGCAAGAACAAAGATGGAAGTCCATCTATATGCTGTGTACATACAAGCACGAGACAATGTACATACAAGCGTGAGTGTTCTGATGAATTATGCTGTCTTGTTGAAAAAGAGTCTATTGATTCATGCTACCCTATGGAAAAATGTTCCCTTTAAGTTTATACAATTGATAGTCAGTTTATACTGCACTAACACTGATAATTATGAGAAATGGGCAGATAATGTGCATATCTGAGCAAAGTATATTTTGTTTAAAGAGAAGAGCCTAGATAGATTGATATATGTTTAGTCGTGCATAGAGCCAGTTTATACAATAAGGTTCTAACACTGAGAAATGCTACCGTGAAGCAGGTGTTCTGACGGTTTATGCTGACTTGCTAAAAAGTCTATCAATTCCTGCTAAACTGTGGAACTGCACATGCACAGAAGGCCTGGTAGCAAATCTCAATGGGCGGCATGTTTCAACAGAACACCGAACTGGGTTAAAGTTGCGTGCTGCGATTAATTTTTTCAGTGATTAATTGATCGAACCATCACTCAGTGCTATAAAGGTGGAAGGTTTTAGGATGGCACATGTTTCCTCTAAGCTCAACATACTTATAGGAGAATGCTGACAACTAATTCTGTCACATCGATGTTGGTCTGCATCACATTGATTGATGGGAGTGAGTGCCCAGAGAAAGCAAGTCCAGTTATGCTTTTGGATGAATTTGAAATAGGAAGCCAATACTGAAAAGGCTGTTTGTCACAGGAGTCCTGCGGAGTCGTTCACGGAGATTGATGGTTGCCCCACCTAGAAAATACCCAAGCGCATTCTGTGAGGAACTAAAGTGGCTTTTTCTTCTTTGAGTCTTAAGTAACTCCAAAACGGCTGACATGTTGGCAAGTCTTACACACAACTCTTTTATCACATGGCGCATCTTATTGCAAGTCACATTATGTGTGCTGTGATTATTTTCCATAACTTTGAACCGATGGATTTCATTTTATCTGCTGCAATTATGCATCTAGAATTTGCAAGGGAAGCTGACATGCTACTGTATGGTCTGTATTGTGTAGATGTATGCAAACATCCTGCATATTAACAGAACCTGGAAGATGGGATGGAGGGGGGCTTCTGCATTCTGTATGGCTTGCATACCATTGCTTATGGTTCTTGCTTCTGTTCTTGCATTTGTTGTGCTCAGTAGTGTACCACCACACTCCCACTCATTTCGTTGCTGTGATAGGAGAACGAGATTAGCAAATGCTAGAATAGGCTCATATTTACCTTCATGAAAAAACAGCGTGAAACATCAAAGGCATGCGAGGCCGCATTTAATCAGAACAGTCATGCTTTTTTAAATATCTCTCTGGATTTGTGTGACTGTGGAATTGTGATTGGAGTGACTCTTTAGGCAGAGTGTCCATGTAGTACTGAAAACAGCAATTATAGAAAGCTAACCAATGCTAGCATACTGTAGCATGCCCTCCCAGGTAGCCCTCTTCAATAACAAACAATAATTTCATTTTCTTCTCCGAGCCAGCAACACCCTTGACCTAAAGTAGACTGCTTTTGCCCTCGGTGAAGAGTGCATTCCAGTCTGCTCTTCTCTGCGGGTACAAATCTCAGAGCGTTGTTACTAAGCAGAGAATGTCACAATGCCGGGTCAATTTGTGCTTGAAAATGACCTGGAAAAAATACTGTGGGCCACTGTGGTGAATCGTGTTTTTAGTAGCTGTGGTTGCACTTTTTCTTGATTTCAGAGGAGTTGTTCACCATGCTGTGTCAGTTCTGGCATCAAATGTTGGTAATATAACAATCAGCCAGACATGGCATTGTTGGTGTCTAAAGTTTACTCCTCGTTAGAATGCAGTATGTGTATGGTAACAGTGGCTTATTTAGTACAAATAACTATATTTACAGAAGTATACATTAAATACTTTATTGTGTATCTATTTAATTTATAGTAGCAAAAATGAAACTGAACAATCAATAAGTAAATAGCATATCTTCTAATATCCACCACATGTTTGCAAACCAGGCTGAAATCGCATAGTCAGCCTGTTTCAGGTTGTAAAATGTCCAAAAATACTGGCTGTAAGATAACAGTTACTGTAGGTTTTCATCTGTATGAAGCATTTTTGTGTGGTAAAGCTAGGCTAGCAGTAATGAGCTTCCATTACTTTTATGCTTCAGTAGGCTTGTAGCTCCCAATATGACAATAAGGAATCAAAACACCTTGCAACAATGTCTTTAAGGAGCAATTGCATTTGAAAATTGTGGGAAATTGTGTCAGAACGTGTATAATTGATATATTGAAAGTATGAAAATAGTTCAATTTGGCATCATAACTAACAGATTTCTCTGTCTGTCTGTCTCTCTCTCTCTCTCTCTCTCTCTCGTTCTCTCTCTCTCTCTGTCTCTCTGTCTCTCTTTCTTTCTCCCTCTCTGTTCTCCAGGGCCTTGTACACATATGAAGACAATAGCAATGATCTGACTCTGGCATCATCAGGAGGTGGGTGGTTTTCAGCATTTTCCTTAATGTAAATTTTCCAGTGGTCCAAACCAAACAATTTTGTCATTTTGATTGATAAGACTCATTTGCCACATCATAATGATTGTAATTGCCACTGCCATTAAGAATCCATTCGACACAGCGATGGAGGATGGCCTTAATAAATTTGAAATGATTACGTTCTCTGGCTACTGTCTGTAACCGAAGGAATTACAGTTTACCCTTTGAAGCATATTTGATCCTGCTGCCATTTAGCTGTCTGCAAATGCCACCTCATTATCTGCATTGTGGTTTATCTGATCAAACTACATGGAGCCCCATCTCTCCCCCTTTGGTACAGGGAGAGTAAACCTGTAATTTAGCAATAATGCTGTTAATGGCTTCGAGCCTGTAGTGGAAAAGGGGCAAAGCCAGTGCGATCCAAGGCTGCTGTACCGAACAAGGCATATTGTTGTCAGCAGGGAAGACAGTTTGAGTGAGATTGCACCACAGTTGAGATCTGTTTATTATTTCATATGTGTGAACCAACAGCACATGCTTATTTGTTTCAGTGGCACATAATTATATTATGCTACCTCCTTCATATTTAAATTTAATATTATTATTGAGAGCCAAGGGAGCTGGGCTGCTTCCTACTGTAATGTCTTCTTTTGTCTGGGGCAGGAGGATGGGCTGCATGCTAGTCTACTTCAGTCAGAGTAGTGTGCTTGTCTCCCCATCTTCCGCCAGAGGCCTGTGTCTGACTGTCTGGCACTGATTGAGCTTTTAAGCTTCCAATACTCTTGAATGGAAATCAGTAACCCAGATCTGGGCTCTAATAATTAGCTCATTGGATCCTTCTGCTTCAGATGTCACAGGCTGTTTAAGAGGCTGGCTTACTTGGCCAGTGTTCCTGATATAGTCTAGTCTTTGATTATAATCAGGGGTGTGCAATATAGTATTAATTCATCAATAGGAAATTACTGTCTGAAATTTAAATTACAGCAAATTGCCCTCAGTACGTTGCCACCCCATTTGTGCTTGGTCAAGCAATAATCCAGGTATACACTTGGTGGGCCTCACTGAAATGAGTAGAGTGATGGAATACACCACATCCTCCCAATATGGTTGACAATAGCTTCTAACTTGGAGTTACTCTGAGTAGGAAGAACCAAAGAAAACACACCCTTAATGGGGGACATCTACTGGGAAAAGCCAGAATGTGTCCTCAACCCTGCCAATGACCTCATCAGTAACGGGACTGTCAACAATGTCAGTGGAAATAAAGTGACACTTTGCTTGCCATAAACTTCTTTAACAGAGAAAAAGGCTTTTTGTTCTTTGACATTGTCACTTAAATAGAGATATTAATGGGCTCAAGACAGCAACAAAAAGACCACATCTTTCATGTAGACACTCATGTTCAACCTTCTTTCCCACTTGTAGCTCAAATTAGCTATGTCTTTTCCGTTTTTAGTGCCACTTGTAGTTTTACAGTCACCGCACTTCAGAAGGCAGCCCTTCAGGGCCATTTCAGTGTGATTAGATTCATGTACAGGGCCGATTCCACAATAGTAAATAGTAAAACTGCAAAAACCACCTCCACACCACCGTAGCAGCTTGCAGACCACAGTTACTATATATTGATGTTAACGACAAAGCTTATCTATTACTTCGATCACAAGCTGCAAGTTTTACATGGTTATTCAAATGTGCTCTGAGCTACATGTCAGTAGAAACCTGTAAAAATTCCTGCAGCATTCACTTGCACCCCCCTTTGCTCCTGTGCCACATGCCTTTCATTACAAAATAAGCTCACATTGGCCTCATTTGCGCTACTAATATTTTATGGTCAGTGATTCAGAGCATGCAGTTGTTTACGTTTTGCTAAGCTATCCTAACGCAAAGAGCTATTCGGCAATGCAATCTATTTGTCTGAACATTTATTGCGTGACAAAAACGAGACGAGACGCAACGTAAATGCTGGTCATGTGATGATAAAGAAACAAAATATATCCTGTAATATTGTTCGCTAAAAAGAACAAGATTAAATGTAGTTTACAAAATAAAAACTATGCTAAGATGTCTCTACATTTTCATTGACTTAAACGAGACTATCACTATCTGTCTGTCTGTCTATCAGTCATCTTTATGTTAGAACTTTTTATACGTTCGACATTTTAGTATTTAAAAAATGTGTAAATATATACATGAATTAAAAAATTTTAACAATTGTAAACAAAAGAAAAATGAATGTTCAATTAAAAGTTGTTGCTTGAAAAAAATTTTTAATCACTTCTAATTTAGCACTTAAAAGTTTATGGCCCAAAACGAAGACCTAGCACTAATAGCTATGATTCGCTGCACTTATATATTGATTATATTGTGAACATGCTTAAACTACAAAACTGTTCAATTATTGATTATTGGCCCCAGTGTTGTCCATAATAAGGGTGTTAAGTATCAGTTATATGTCATGACATTTGCAACTATAAGGCACGGCAAGGAGAGTCTGCCCGCAGGTTCTGAATGAAACAGATACTCACTCCACATTAAGCAACCTCATTCCTGTTACCTCTGGGAAATTTAGTACCTGACTGTGGGAAGAGCTCAGACTTGGACTCTGTCAAAATACTAGTTCAAAATGCTGTTTTAAACACCATTAATGTATGAAGGCTTTCAGTTGTCTTCTCATGACTGAGCTTTTTTCTGTCTCTGCTCTTGATTGACAGATGGAGGCTTGGCAGAAATCACGGTCACCTTTGACAACGGGCGCATCATGTATGGCTTCTGCAGCCTGAAGGAGCCCACTGCCTCCCTGCCTCGCTACATCCTCATCAACTGGGTGAGTGGGGCTGCTAGCGATCGCCCTTTTGCTGCTGAACAAGTGTGTGTGCGTGTGTATGTGTGTGCTCTCTGCTTGGGGCACATTTTAAGTGATAGATCATGTGGTGAGGCGAAAGTAAAAGCACACAGCACATCCATGTAGAGTGGCAAAGGCATAAGAGCAGCGCTAAAATGTCAGAAAAGACTAACGTGCATTCGCTCAGTTTCAGCCCATTGCACCCTTTTCCAGCATTGTACTTGTTCTGAAATCAAACATAGAGTGCATTGTTGTGACAATGAGCTGGCATACTTAGCCTGTCGGGCAGTGTAGCATTGCAGACACATGTCTGAAAAAATGAATACTGTTTTACCCCTCGCATGGCTCTGTATGTGAGCCCACATTTCAGTATCTACATAATTTGAACAACTTATGAATATTAGTTTAATTGTAGTTACTAATTAATGCATGATAATTACCAGATAATTAGTCTTAATTATGACTAACGAGAGAACGGTTTTAACACCACTGAATTTAAATAACATGACCCAAAGCTTATTTAAACCTTACTGACATCATTATTGTGCTTAGTGTAGCAAGAGTGCATGATATACATCATAAACATTTTCAGCAACACTTTACTAAAGGTCAGTGTTCATAAGGCAACAAAACACATAAGCAGTCCATGACTACTGGCAGAAAATCTTATAAACATTTATATAGGCTAATTCTATGCATGTTAGGTGTCATGACACTTGCTAAAATTGAATAAAGCTCCATACCTACTGACACTCTATAAATGCTTTATGTTAGTTTATGTCAGTCATGCATGGTATGTCACGAATACTTATGAATACTGCCCTTCAGTAAAATGTTACCAATGACTGTTTTTTAAAATCTGTTCTCAGCTATTTACCACTAAGATTATAGTCATTAAGAGGATTCTCTATGGATGGAACCGCAATCAGATTTTATTGTTTCCATGCTGTTTTGAATGGATGCTGATCATATCAGGCTTCTTTGTTGTTGTCCGTATTGTTCAGGCAAAGATAAGACTTAATGTGCTTTGAGTTGTTATTGTAAAAATGTTTTTAAAACTAGAGGTTGTTACTGTTTACTCAAAGTGGAAGCATTGTATCGACCTTGCTAAACAAAGACTCAGGGTACACCACAAACCCCCTCTAATTTAGAGCTTAATGAGCCTTTGTAAAGCCCTAGCTCACGCCAGCACATGGCTATTTCTCGCTCAAGCTCTCTGGATAGAGAACGTCCTTCCTTTCCAACTTCTGTGTCCCTTATCTTCCCCCCATAAACATAAAGTCATTTTCATCTGCTGCATCTGTAGCATGTGGTAGATTACCAAAGACAATAATTTCCTGTTAAACTGAAACAGGCTTACAATAGAGGCCATTGGTTTCGCACCTGCCCACTGGCTTCTATTAAAAGAGCTTCTCCGGTAACAGGTTCTTTGTACAGGAAATTATGTCCAAATTAATGTCAGTAGTTGACAGAAAATTGTACAGTATTTCTTCCAGAAGTCTAGGTGACTTCCTTTAGAAGGTCATATTTAGAAGGTCAATGGGTGGAGGTAGTTCAGTGGGTAGATGCTTGCCTCTGGATCAAGAGGTCGTGGGATCGAATCCTACCCTCAGACCCAGCAAAGGTTCAGCACCTTCACTGGGTCCCTGAGCAAGACCCTTAACCCCAAGTTGCTCCAGGGAGACTGTCCCCTGTAGTTAGAGAATGGAAGTCGCTTTGGATAAAAGCGTCTGATAAATGCCGTAAATGTAAATGTAAATGTCATAGCTCTAAATCCATGACTGGGTATTGCTGGCTGTGCCCACAAGCAAGACAGTTAACCCCCCGCTGCTCTGCCGTTGATGCTGATGGGGTGTTGTCAGGCAGCAAAATTACTAATTTTCCACAAAAACAGATCAATACAATCTGATCTGAAGGCACTATTGCCCTAACTGTTTCACTCATTTAATAGTTCCAGGAAAATCCAATCCAGGGTATGAACTGTTGCAGCCAAGCCAATATTCTGGCTGCCCATAGAAGAACACGGGCATATTTTCCAAACTGACATAAGGAGTAAAATAAAATTGGTTGACTGTCTGAGGTTTTTGTGAATGGCCTGTATGGTTTAATTAACAGATATTTTGAAACTGCTCATTGTCATGTCCCTGGTCAGCGGACGCTAGAGGCCACTTCTTATGACTGTATGAACTCTTATTGTTTTAGTTTAAGTGGTTGTGTGTTTTGATTTGTTCTTGGTTTGGTTCTATTTTGTATTTAAGAGCTTTTATTTCATGTATCCATGTCAGTTCACCATCAGACTAGCCTTAGTTATAGTAGGATTTCCTGTTTGGTGATCCAGTGGGATCGTTGTGCCTTGTTGTTTTGTTTTTGTACATAAAAAATTCAAGTAAAATGGAATCCCGGAACAGCGCCTCCGTCACCGTCACCCATTGACGATCAATGGGTCTTTAATTTGTCTATTGCGTTTGCATGAATGTTTTGCTGAAGAAAATACTCCAGTGTTGTATTTGTGATGTGTGATGCTCTGTGTTCAGGTGGGGGAGGATGTGCCTGACGCGAGAAAGTGCGCCTGTGCCAGCCATGTAGCCACCATCGCGGAGTTTTTCCAGGTGAGCCTCACCAAGGTGAAGAAACTTTTAAAAGTATCATGCATGCTTCTCTTCTCTTCTGTTCAGTTAATCTACACAAGCTTCTCTTTACCCCTGCTGTAGTCAATCAGTCAAGATGCATTTGGTGTCCAGACTTTGCTTCTATAGACTAATGTAGCAAAAAAGGAGCACTTATGATTGCAAATTAGCATAGTACAAACTTCATTATAGCACAAATTACTCTTGCCAGTTTGAGTTGTTAAGACTTGCTAATGCGGTTTCTGACTAGGCTTGCAAAATACACTGTCTGTTATTTGTTATTGCAGTTTTGGCCTCTGCAACACAATCAGTGTTTTGACTGGGTAACTGGGTGTTCCTGGGTGATTTGAAGAATTGAATGTTTGATGCAGAGCTAAAATATTTTGGGCAGTCACTAACCATCATTTAACCACACTGATTTGCCAAGGTGTTTTTAAAGGGAAAAAAACATATTCTACCTGTTCCTTTAGTTAGATTTTTT
Organism: Clupeocharax schoutedeni; assembly: GCA_037974565.1. NCBI lineage: Eukaryota > Metazoa > Chordata > Actinopteri > Characiformes > Alestidae > Clupeocharax > Clupeocharax schoutedeni. The sequence continues at coordinate 1,617,514 of JBBPDH010000022.1, forward strand.
CATGTTTGTGTGGGTTTCTGTACCATAAATGTGCATCCTAATTCATTCTTAAATAACCAGTTTTCTACAATCTGTTCACCTCTAAGAATGAATCCAGCTGTATTTCTGCCTTTGATACTGATTTATGCAAATAATCTCTCTCTAGATTGGCTGTCCTGTATCACACCTTATTCAAAAGGCAGAATTTCAGCACGAATGGCATAAACTGCTATAGGAGGAATAGCTAGTTATATATAAATGGGATATAAAAAGTTTTATTATTATTATAATAATATTTACAAGTCTTTTTAATTCCAGAAAAGACCTTTAATATATTGAAAGGGATTGCAATTAAAATATGTAGTATAATCATAATACTAATATTTTATCCATCAATATTTCTGAAACACATATTGTTATCTATTAAAAATGGTCTAAAGGACATAAAATGCAAATGGCTGCTACTACTGTATACTATATAAACATTGAATTTTTTTTTTACAAAAATATTGCAGATGTTATGAATGTATGTCATTATTTTTCACACCAATATTGCATTGTGATATTCCCAGAAAAATTCAAAGCTTTAGATGCTTTGTTGCTTTCAAAGAAGTAGCCTTAGAGCATACTAACTTATAGTTTCTTTACTGAATCTATTAATACCATCAACCTTTGAGTTGCCATGTATTTAACAAACACTTCCCCAAATTGACATAACAGCTACCCCCCCCCATGTCACAGCTTTAGTTCACTGCAGTTTGCCAGCGTGATTCCATTATTACTCAGCCGTCATTTAAATCTCAGAGTTGTGCTTTTGCAGCTGAGCAAATTTCTATAATCTGTGGGTGGACACTCAAAGTGTATGTGTGTATGAGGAGGGGAGACCACGGTACCTAACAGCTGTAGTACGCGGCGGAGAACTCTTGTGGATGACTAATGCAGCATACTTCAGGGTGATTGTGGCGGAGGTGTCTGGCGGTCACAGCAAAGCTGAACGACGGCCTGCATTGCTTTTATGTGCTCCATGTCTTCAGCCAGGGGACGCGTGGGAGGGGTAGAACAAGAGAGAGAGAAAATGGATAAGCAGAGGAAGAGAAATCAAGAGATTATGGGAAGGAAGAATGGACTAAGCAATTGGAGAGGCTGCAAAGGACACTGACTGTAGCAAAGGGAAAATTCACAGCAGCATGCATTTTTAAAGGGCCCTTATCATAGAAATAAAAAAGCTTATTTGTTTGTGTGTAGTGTAGGGATTATTAATTAATGTTTTCGAATCATTGTGGTGGTGATGTCACAACCCTCTGTACATTTTACTTCCATTCAGCTTATAGCAGTCTATTCTGTTCATTCATGTTGAAGTGATAAGAACTGTTGTTATTGCTGACACTATAGCAGAGCTGTCACTGCAGCCTTCCAAGCGATCCATATAGCTATACCCTATATAATTTGAATCCTTATGTGAAGTTTCTTTTTTTTTTATACTACAATCCTGGTACAATACTGGACAAATATAGAACTCATGTATCAGTCTTAGAAGCATAATAAAACATAAAAACACTATTTTATTCTATGGGACAAAGAAGGGTTAGAATATGAAAGTAATTATTATGTGTTTTTGCTACATATAACTGTGTGTAAAAAATTTAATTATTTAAGGGCACTAAATATTACTAAAACCCTTAGAATAGATTCAAATAAAATGTATAATTTTGCTTTGAGATCATTAGAGTATGTTTTCTTAAACAGTATTTTGCAATACATCTTATATGTAATTAATTAATTCATGCAGTGACTGGAGTGCACTGAGATGAGAGGAACCAAACATCTTTAAACAAGATAGTAACAACTTTATTAAATATAAATTCTTTATTACTTTATGTTTATAGTTTGTGTTTCTGCAAATGATGTGTAGTGTTTTACTGGCAACTCTGAAATAGTTTTTAAAGCATCCCAAGAATTTTCCATATTTAAAATGACATCAAGTTTCACAAGTGGATTTCAGGATAAAAAAAAAAAAAAAGAACGGGAGAAAAAAGAAAGAAGGCAAGAAAGAAAGAGAAAAAATGTAGACTGTAGGCTCCATAATACCTGACTAATTACATAAAAACCCATGTATGGATAATCTATTAACATCTGTGAAATCATCCATGATATTGCTTAATGTAGGTCACAGCTTTGCTGTGCTATTTTATTCACTTGTCCTTCTTCCAACAAACTGGACATCAATATTCATTGTTATACATGAGCTCCAGAGAGTACCCTGAATTCACCTGTTTCTCCTTTTATCCTCATCTAATACTTTGAAGTTCCCTCAATAGCCTGCTATTCTGTGCTAATATGCTCCCACACATTTTTGCTCTCTTTATCTCTCTCTATACTTTGTCTTTTTCACCAGGGTGTTGATGTCATCATTAACGCCAGCAGCATGGATGACATAGACCCTTCAGCCATCGGACAGAGACTGACCAATGGGACAGGCCCTGTGGCCAGTCCTGTCCTCACCCGCCTGCGAATGAGAGATGAGGAGAACGCAGAGCATGTTGTGCGTGACTGTAGTTGGAATCAGTGTGTTTGTGTGTGTGTGTGTGTGTGTGTGTGTGTGTGTGTGTGTGTGTGTGTGTGTGTGTGTGTGTTTCTGGCTAACATGGCTAACATACAATAACATGCAATAACATACAATGGCTAACATACAGCATCAGGACTTAAGTATTAGGTTTAAGTTCATAGTCAGAATAAAACCGGGCAGCAATAAACACATTTCAGGCATAACATTGAATTGAATTGAAATGTGCTCTGAATGTGTTCTGTGGTGTTTGGCACCAAGATATCAACAGCAAATCCTATAAGTCCTGTAAATTGTGAGAGAGGGCCTATATGGACCAGACTATGTTTGTCCAGCACGTCACACACGTACAAAAGTAGCACTTGCACTTGCCATGTACAAAAGTAGCACTTGCACACGTGAGTAATTCATGTTATCTACTTCAACTGTCATATTTTACGTTGTGGCTGATTATATATGTGTATATAATGACACATTGAACATACTTATATGTAATATGTCCCATGTCACCACATGGGACATATTACATATAAGTATGTTCAATGTGTCATTATATACACATATTTAAATAAGAATACATACATGGAAAGCTACATAAAAATACATAAATATGTAAAAACCTGTGTGTGTGTGTGTGTGTGTGTGTGTGTGTGTGTGTGTGTTTGTATGTGTGTAAATGCTTGCAGTCCCTGCTGGACAGAGGTCAGTCTATGTTGTCTGTGAAAGGATCTATGAGTGTGAAGTGTGACACAAGGGCTCAAGCTTGTGGCTGATTTTAAAAGGAAGTGCCCAAGCTGGCCCCCCACTCCGAGCCGTATTGTTAGCGCGGGAGGAACTGAAACAATGCTCCTCTCTGTAGCCGGCCAAACAGGGGTGACTCATTCACTTCTAAAAAAGCTAGCTTCTTCCGCCTGTTTGTCCAACATAGCAGTCTGACCTCCATCTATTTCACAGTCTTGTCTTTCATTTACATACATTTAACATTAGTATATGACATCTGTACAGTTATTCGTAACTGGAAGTAAACTGGAAAACAAAATTCCTTATTTTAATGCATGTGGAAATGACATACACATTTGCATCAAGTGAACTTACTGGATTCGTCCATCCAATTCAGCTTCCTCCTTGGTCCATACAATAGCCTTGCATAATTTAGTATTGACTAAGCACTATAGAAACCAAGAATATATTCTGGTGTAAGCTCATCTTGTAATTACCAGACCGTTGTTTACCTCACAAGCCTGTGTGTTTTCTATGGCCCCTCTCACTTTAGACAGAATAGAAAAACTCTCCCCTTGTGCCTCACAGAGAACAGCATGGCTGTGGGCAGGATCTGTGATTCCTGTTAGCTGTTGCTCATACCTTTCTCCGTTCACCCTTTTCCACAGGGCACCACCTACCAGAAGACGAATGCAGAATTTGAAATGAAAAAGATAAATCGTGAGGAGTTCTGGGAACAAGCTAAGGTAGGGCTGTGATTCTGTCTCAGGATGGGGCTCTTTTAAATTGAAGATGTGAATCACAGGCCCATTGTGTCTGACCCCCTCATTGATCTTTTAGTTTTGGCTTTGGCATTAACGAGAAGGTGCTTATTTCAGATAGGACAATTCATCAGTTTTCAAAATGTCAGTACAGAACATTTTTAGAACATTCTTAAAAGCCAAGTTTGGCCTTAAAAGATAATAATGTATGATTATAGGCTGTGGCTTATAATTGTGACGTGCACAGATTGTCAGATATTTTAGGAAGAGAGCATTTTTCTTCCCAAGAAAGATGACAGTTTTGACTCTTGGTTAGTACTTAATTGTGAGATGTTTGCTTCGTTTTTTGTGTTCAGTGTTCAAGGGCCTGTATATTCATATAACTGCACCGTTGTTACATTGCTAAAATTGGTATTAATACTGTGGCATTATGGCTACATGTTAACAAAGTATTATGAACATCATAACAGTGTGGGTACATGTTAGCCAAATTGTGTATTATTATAGCATTGTGGCTGCATGCCAGATAAACAGTATAGTAATTTATCAATAATGCTAAATAGTAAATTGCATTGTGGGTACATGTTAGCTTATTAGTGTGTTATTAGATTATTGTGGCTACATAGCAACTAAATAGTACATGATTGTAGCTCTATGGATACTTCGAAGCTGCACAGCATAGATTTTATGAAACCCAACGTGTTACACACGACATGCAAAAGTGTTTATTAATCAACAACCTGACCCAACCCACAAAGTTTTTGTAAATAATTTTCTAATAAGCTGACACAAACTCACCCGATACATGGGTATACGTGCAGGACCCAAAATGCATATCACTAGTAGAGATTGGGGATATTATTATAGCATTGTTGCTACATGGCAGATGAAGGGTATTGATATTATTGTGACTGGCAGATCAATAATATGCATATAATCAAAACTTTTCATAATAGATAAATAGCGTAAATAATATCAGAGCACGCCCTGCCAGGCCCCGTCCAGGGTGAATCCCTGTCTCATGCCCCCGGGATAGGCTCTGGGTACCCGCAACCCTAGCAAGGATTCAGCGATTACAGAAAATAATTGCATGAATGAATGAATATCAGAACATTGTAACTAAACAGTCGTTAAATAGGATAATTGCTACTTTGTAGCGTTGTAGCTGGTTGGTAAGCACTGTGTTTGCCGCTTTCTTATCAGCGGGAAGAAGAGCTGAGAAAGGAAGAGGAGAGGAGGAAGGCTGCAGAGGAGCGGCAGCGTTTCGAAGAGGAGAGGATGGAGCTGGAAAAGAAAGAGCAAGAAGAGAGAGAGAAGAGATACCGTGAGAGGGAGAGGCAAATTGAGGAACACAGGTAAGAACACCACTACTATACACGTATAGGTCAATCTCTATCAATTGTAACAATCTTTTGAGGTGTGTGTTTGTGTGTGCTTCAGGAAGAAACTGCAAGAGGAAGAAGAGGCCAAAGAGAGGTCGAGGGGTCAACCCCTGATTGTAAGAATGTTTATGCTTTGCATACTAGGTTTGATTTAGTTGGATTTTGTTTCATATATTTTTTTAACATGGAGGCTCCCTGAGTGTAATAGACACCTTTCTGAATTTTGCAGCTGTCTTTAAAGTCAAAATGTGGTGATATAATATGGACCAATTTCATGTTAAACAGAATCACATGACTTAGACGAGGTTTTTTTTTTTTCTAAATTAAAGATATTTCAAACTCTAATAATCAATAAAATGTTGTATTCTGTCTTTCTGTGTAGCCCTGTTTCAAATGATTCACAAATTGCTGTCAGTCCATGGCTCGGTGGTTAGGGCCCTCTGGACTAAACCATATATTGAGGAAAATGTACGTTCTACTGCCCCCTACTGGAAACTGAGTGTAGTTTTTACTTTTCTCTTCAGACGGAGCCCAGCTATGACGACCCATCTCAAGAGAAGAAGGAAACAGAGGTTGAGGTGGGTTGATTTGTTTGAGTACTGCAACCACTGGGGTTGCCGCAATCTAGAAATATACACATTTATTAGTAAGTTCTGGGCCCCTGTTGAAGGGGTGAGACTTATATCTATCTTAGATGTATGTGAAATTGTTATTGTGGTGCACGAGATTCCCCTGGGCTTTGCATATGGGTCAGTGGGATTCCTCTTTTTGTTTCTGGAGTAAGGCCATGTACAAAAGTAGCACTTGCAGTGACGGTGGCAGGTTTGCTTTTACTATATTAAGGGTGTTCTTGCTCTAGATATTCCAGGCAAAACTCTCGCGCGCGCACACACACACACACACACATACACACACACACACACACAAATATAGACACACACACTATATGTATTGCAGACTTTATAATCAGAAAGTCAGAAAATTTTATTGCTAAAAATTCATTAGCATTTGCAGCATGTAAAGGCTCATAAACAAAAGAACAAGACAGCTCTCTGTACTCATGCTCAGTCATGTCAGGGACAAAGTAGGAAATATTGGTTTATTTGTGTTGGTTTATTTGTGAGTGTGTGGGGGTGTGGGTGTGTGTGTTTGTGTTTGTGTGAGTGCATAAGTGGGTGTGTGAGAGGGTGAGAGGGAAACACTGTTAGCATTAGCAGCGTGCTAAGACACGTACACAAAAGAAACATTGAAATAACTCTCACCGTCTACTCTCTCCACTCTCTCTGTGTTTAGACAGGACACAGAGAGATACTAATACTACATAAAATTAGATAAATTTGGGGGTTACACTACAATTGGAGTATTTGCAGTTTCCGTTACGGTGGGGATTTCCAAGTAAAACAATGATTTTGGTTCTTAAAAAAATCTGTGGGTGTCCAAATCCGCACTTCCCGATCTGCGTAAAACTGGGGGATTACTGTATCATATTCTGAAGCCCATGGAGGACTGTTACAGCGTTAGGTGTAGTAACAATTTTTCTGCCAATAATTTTCTGTTTGGTTCACATCAGTGTATGCTTGTGCTTGTTAACACCTGAGTGCACCTGAAATAGCTGAAGTGGTGAATAGAAAGGGTATAGATACTCAAGCATACAGTATTTGAAGCAGCTGTTTTTATTCTATTAATATGTTTTATAGGAGGCAGCTGCCATCATCGCCCAAAGGACAAGCAATCCACGGGAGTTCTTCAAGCAGAGAGAGAAAGCTGTGGCTAGCAGCGTAGACACCTCACCCATTGCCACTCACAGAACTGGTAAGGCCACTGGGAAAAGGAGAGGGGGGAGAGGAACTGGTACTGGTAAACTGATACACAGAGCCTCTGTTTGTACTGCCCACTCAACCCAGTCTCAATCTGTCTGTTTATTATTAATTATACAACCAGAGGAGATACCATCTGCCTGTATGTAGTGGGACTCCTCACTCTGGCTATTCAGAGTAGATGTAATGTACTGGAAGACTGCAGGGAGGCATGTCCTAGGAAAACAAAGACCTTGATAACACACTATGTTCATGTCATTGGATATATACTTGGTGCATAATGTCACCCAAGACACGTTTGGTGCCCAGATTTTGCTGCTCTAGTTTCTAAGGAAGCTAATTACGCTAACAAGTACCGTAAGTTTTTACTGCACAAGTTAACATCAGTTACAGTTACAGAAGGTGGGTGGTATAGGCAGGCTACAGGCAGTGGGTGGTGGTGGTGGTGGCCTAGTGGGTAGGATACTTGCCTCTGGACCAAGAGGTCATGGGTTCGAATCCTACCTTCAGCACCACCACTGGGTCTCAGAGTAAAACCCTTAGCCCCCAGTTGCTCCTGGGAGAGACTGTAGGTAGGGGATGGAAGTCACTTTGGATGAAAGTGTGTGATAAATGCTGTAAATATAAACAAGATATATTTGGGGAAGCCAAGAATCACAAACCATACCATGGCTGGACTCAACACAGACATGCGTATGAGCATCAGACATACTTCATCACTAAATAACATTCTTTCCTCAGACCATGTAGAGATTTACTCACAAACAGACTTTGCTTATGTGATTTCTCACACTGTATGATGTTTTGTCATCAATCCAACCTATTCCAACACCTTGTGATGCCTTGCCTGAAATGTTGATAGAACCTCCAGTGAGACAGAAATAGACAGTAAGCTAAATGCATACTGGAAATACTTTACATTTAAATTTTAAAAGCAATTACTATTTGTTGTTTGATTATTGTGTACCACATTTTGTATCTGTCAACATACAGACCTTGAATCTGCATGAGAAAAGGTCAGGATTCTGCTTAACTTCTAACAAACAGAGAAACTTCCTGAAACTTTCTTGCAAGGCACAATGTCCTTGCCAAGGCTACACCAGCCCCATAGCTTAGAGTGCTGAACTAAAACTTTGGACACCAAACATGTCCTGTGGATCACAGCTAAGCAAGGTGGATCTGAAAACAGATGCTACTGTGGCATCCCTCTGTGCAGTCCAGAGTCACACAGCTCAGTTACACTCTCCTGAATCCTTTATTCACCACAAACCTGAATGTTTGCTGTCAAATTTGGATTAAATTGGCAACCCTTTTTAAAAGATAAATAGAGATCAGAACACTCTTATCGCTGCTAGCTCCAGGGAGAGCTCTCAGCAGTAGTGCACACATGACAGTCTGACAGCCCTACTATTTCTGCAGGGTGTGAAGACATCCCGCTAACAACTTTTTCTCCCTTTCTCTTTTTTCCCTTATATTTCCCCATCCCTCAATTCATTTTGCCCCTTTTTTGGTTGTAAATTCATTCTTTTGGTTTATGTTTCCTTACTACATTCCATCTTCTATTTTCCTGATGATCCTTGACTGGGCCTCAACATCTTACTCACTGAAAACTAACCAACTGGCGCTTATATGTCCACTCTCATGAACAATCACTTCCATTTGGTATCCCCCGCAAACTCACCTGCACTCACTGTAATTCTCTCGCTACCTCCCTCTCACCTTCTGTCGCTCTTCACGTCCTTTTGTCTGTCCTTTGCCGGCCCTTCCTTTGTGTTTGTCGCTCTCTGTGTGTTCGCGTGGCTGTCGGTGTGTCCTGCCCTGGGCGTCCTGTCTTCTGTCTACCAGGCCGCTTGGACAGTCCATTCTTGAGGCAGCAGCACAGTCCGTGTGAGCCCAGTCCGCCCCCCCCTCGCACTCCGCCACATGTGCGGCGGCAGCAGCCAGGGCCACTTGGTAGGTACTGGATCTCACTGAGAGCAACTTTACCAGCCGCAGGATCACTGGCATTAGCTGTAGCCTTTCTTTCCCCCCAAAAAAGGATCATTTGATCTCCAACACCGCATTTCCTTCCAAAGCAGTGAGCACTTGCTGTTCTTGTGGACATCTACCTCCAGCAGCTTTCACCAGAGCTGGTAGGGTGGCAAATATTAACACAGCACGGTGAAAATATGACATCATTCACCAGCAGTGCCACATAAAAAAAAAATCCAGTGCAATTTAATTCAGTGATATTATTTCACAGTCTTCGGCACCAAATCAACAATGCAGTTGATAATTGGATTTAAGAAGTAATGATATTGACAATAAACTCAGAAAAGTAAACTCTGACATAACGTGGCACTTTTTTCATGATAGCATAAAATCACTATTATTTTTTTAAAATAGTATTAAATACCGTAGTCTTGCTTGCCCCTATTTTAGAGTTGTGGAGGGATATATTCATGAATTATGTAACAAATATATTTAACAATTACAATCTGATATCTATTTCTTTACTTTTGCTTTATCTTTAATCATAAAATTACACACATGTCAACTGAAATTGCAGAAATGTAACAAAAGTAAATAATGATGTGAGCTAAAAGCAAGAAATACTTAATGAGACACTAATTTTATCACTAACAGTCACTGCATTGTAATTGGGTTAATACAAAATAATAAAAATATAAGCCTGAAAAAAGCAACATATTGCACAAAATTGCTGGTATTGGGTAAGGATATACAAAAAAATGTCAAAACAGGCCTAAAATAGTATAATGTTAAAATAGCCTCTGATTGCAATACTATGCTCAGCCTAAATCCCACTTTTCAACTAATCAAGGACTTCTGATGGCAGTAATGAGCTGGATCAGGTGTGCTGGGTAGAGGTGAAACTCTGCAGGAGTGGTAGATATCCAGGAGCGCTGCTGGTGACTACTATCATGATGCGTTTGCTGTAGCTGCGGTACACTGGAGTGAATCTGACAGCTCTTATTTTTAGGATATTCTTCTTCCCAGAATAGAAATCTCAACAGCTAAGTGTGCTAGTGTCATGAAATTGTTCAGGCAGTGCTCCAGCTGGAATTAAAAGCCTGGCCTAGCCATAGTGGTACATCTTTCTCTTGAAAATCTGGGCTTTATGTGGCCCTTCTCTCTTTGGAGCCGTGTTCTTAGAGATGATGACTCCTGATGAAAGCACTTTCCTTTTTTACATCAGAGCGACAGTGTCCAGTCATCTTTTTGGGAGAGTCCTTTTATACCTCTGAGTGTAAATCCTCCTCTCAACTAACCAGAAAGACTAGATACAGTCTTGCTCAGCCTTTTGAGCCTTTCATCTCACCACAACTCCATTTGATCCATACTGCCATTTTCGTTGAGGTTTTCAGTCAGTATGTGTGTGCTATATCCATTGTCTTTCGAGCTGTGTAATTTATGGAGGAGTTGTGTTTAGAATTTTCTTTTTGAAGCATAGACTTGTGGTCGGTGCGGGGTATATAATAGGGATGGGCGATACAAGAGGTTTATTTTTAATAAACCGATACCAATACAATATCGATCCTGATATCATTAAAACTTTAGATAAAACAGCATTTTTTGCTGTCATTAGTAAAATATATTTGAAAGTCTACATTAATAGATGTTCCATGAATTATATATTACTTGAACAGTAAATGGAAATAGGCAGTTATCAATATTAAACCAATATTGAAATTTTGGCCTGTATGATAACGGTTGAGTTGGTGTCCTATTTTTTGAAGCATGAATATGTCATCTCCAGTGGTGGAAATTTACTAGACCCCAGAGTGACCTCTGCTGCCCTTTCCTAGGAAATATATAAAACACACAGACTTTCATCCAACAATATATATTAGTAAGAAATGTAAAAATCTAAATATATCAGCTCACAAATAATGTTTGTAACATTTTACACCCTTTTTATGATGGATGCAGACATTCCAAAAACATTCAGGGTGGTAAAGGGGTTAAAGAAACAAACCTCTTGTAGTTACACTGAAAAAATAAATTCCATTACATTGTACACACTTTTTGGCATTATGGAGCCACTACCAAAATACAGGAGACTCTTGGGAAAGCTGGGATGCTTGTGAATGTCCCCAGTAGGTGGAGACATACAGCATTTGAGTCTGTTCAGATCTAAGAGGTAAAGTAGCATATTTTAAATATGGAGGTGGCAGGACATGGCTTGATCTAGATAACCACGGTGATATGGAAACAAGGTCAGACAATTGAACTGTTTCACCAAACACAAAGTCAGGTACAAGTGAAACACAGGGTTTGGTCAGTTAATGGCTCTGGCAGCTCAGCGAGGTATTCCATTATTTGTTGAGCATGTGTTGTATAGAACATATATATTATATATTTGTATCAGATTAAGTTAGATTCTACTTTGCATTATTCTTAATTGTCATCAAAGCCTGTCTATTCATCAGGCTTTTTTGTAAAAATACCAGAAATAATTATGTAATTGTATAATGTTTATTTAAATGTATTATACACATTAAACCTTTCTCATTTTTGATACATTCTTTTTCATCAAATATACATGATTAAAGCAGATATACTACATTACTGGTCAAAGACAACACTGGCTATATTTCTATATGAAGACTGAATCTCCAAAAGAAAGTATTGGAAGCATGGGGCCGTCCATCATCACCATTGTGGCGTCCTTTGGGATCAGAAGTTGATTCCGTAGAGCAGTTAGGCCAGTTTCCTGTTGAATCTCACAATGTTCCCCTCGCTTCCCTTCCTTCTGCCATGCTTCCTGCGACGGATGGCACGGGTCTTTGCCTGCACTTCCCTCCTTATGTTCTCCTGACCCGTGAGTGTGTTTGTGTGTGTTGTGCTTTCTGCACCCTCTGGCTTGTGTGCTGTGGGTCTGTGTAACTGTTGACTGTTTGTGTGTTCTCTGTTACCTCTGTGGAGTTCACCTGGTGTCATCTGACTTTACCAGGCGATGTAGTGTTCTCTGTGACGTAAAACAGCAGCCCGATAAATAAGTACACACATTTTCTGGTTTGATTTGTTTTGTTTTTTTCCCCATTCAATTTGCTAAGATCTGTTCTCTTGCAGGACATTCACAGTTGTTCAAAAGTTTAAAATCACAGATATTAGTCATATAAAACTTTATGTATACATTTACAAAATAATTCTAATGTGATGCTTCTAGTTTTATGTGGAATATTAGTATTTTCAAGCATGGTAAAAATAGCTGAAAATGATTCCATAATAACTGAGAATGAGTTTGTACTAATATTAACATCTCATCAGAAACCTGGTGTTTAAATTGAGAGGCTGATTTCGTGGCAATACAACGTCAAAGATATTATTATTTGTTTGTTTTAATTGACATTTTATTTTATCAAGTTACTGTATATGAAATAATATACATTTTTAACATGGATGCTTCCAAACCTTTGGTAGTGTATCTAGGTAAGAGCAGGAATTACTCTGGGAACCTTTCCCAAGAGACCACTATTAGTTTGTACATATGTGCTGCACAGTGATCTAACATCACGGTTAGTTTAAGTCTTAAATTTGTTTTATGAGGTTTTCATTGCAATGACTTTCTTGAATGGATCCTTTTCTTAAGGGATGCTTGAATGAATACTCAATGTCCACCAGCTGAACATTGTTTTAGTATATCTCTAGTGCCAATCAATGTGTTTCTTTTTGATTATCTGTAGAGCAGAGTTTGTGTTGAGTGCCCTGGAAGACATCACTGTGTGGGGTCATCACTGAGGAGCCTGTTTGCATGGACTATTCACAATTACTTCTCATTAATGCCTTGTGTTTCTTGCTTATGGTCTTGTTTTTTAAAGCAGCTGTATTTAAGTAAAATTAAAAAGTAAGCCTGCTGGAAATACAAGGGTCTTTGACAGTGCTGCAGTGATCACAGAAATATTGGGTTTTTTTTTCTTTACAAATAGGACTATTTTACAGTCTACCACTTCATGCTAAGAATTGGTGTAGCAAATATATTTCCTTGTGTTATCCTTTTGTCCACTGCACTGCAAGGTACACTCAAGCTACTTGATATGGTGATATTTATTTACAAAATTCCTCACATTTCTTCTGTCTGATTCAACACCTGCATGAATGGAATGTTTATTTTGTGAGTGTGTATTTGTTCTTTGTAAATCAATATTTTCCAACATCCTAGCTATCATTCCTGTTTCTCCAGGAACATTTTTCTGCATGTGTTTCACAACTTTTTGAAACTTTTTCTTCTGGAATTGTGCTGTATTTAACACTGACTGAGTAGGGGCTGGAGTCACAGTGACAGAGAATACACTTGCTTGTAGCTTGTCTGAATATTTGGTGTGCTGTGTAGACTGTAATCACCCTCTTCAGTGCTGTGTTAATATCGTGACTGGCATTTGTATTTTGAGGGCTAGTGTTGTTGGCTCGTGCCACATGGTAAAAATTTACTTTTGATGTCTTAGATGACTATCCTGATGGAAACTCAGAGCCCAGCATGGCCGCTGTGTCACCCACATCCATCCCCAAAATTGCCATTCAGGAAGAAAAAGAGGATGCCAGCCATAAGGAGTGGGGTAAGGCCTTACACCAGGAAATCTGTCTGGAAAGAAATAGTGAAATGTCTACATTATACAGTTGTTCTAGATGTAACCAATGTATGTTATGATATACATGGAAGTAAGGGGAAAATGCTGAATATTGTAAACATTTTTGGCCGAAAATTGCAAAAATGCATTTTCAGTATCGGCCGAAATATTTTTTTTTATTTGACCGAAACAGTGATGACGTCATCACCAACCGCAGACTGCACGCACCAGACTGGATTACAGTAAACTTGTCTCTAGTGTGGGTGCATTTCCATATATCTAAAAGTGGTTCTCCACTGACTGGTACCAGCTCGGTTTTGTCCAGTTCAGTTCTACTCCCTT
>JBBPDH010000022.1:1641486-1652097 GCA_037974565.1 Clupeocharax schoutedeni
TATTTTAATTTAAGTGCTTAAGCAATTTTTGTAAAAATCACACTGAGGCTTCCTGAGGCTTTGTTGATTAGGTAGTGGAGACTCTCCAGGACATATGAAGCAGCCTCCAGTCAGCTTAATTAGCTCCATAGCTGGGAGAATGTTACTGCTCCCCTTCACTCTGATCATCTTTGGGGCAAACAGGCCTAAATGGCTTGTCCTGGGATACATTTGTTTGCCAAGGCTTCAATTGCCTTCACAGCTCACTGGCTTTCTCAGCACTTGTTTGTGCGCCCTGGCTAAACATTTTGGTGTCCTGTGGTAAAGTGCTTCACTGGGTCTTAAATTACTGTATCAGAGCAGGAAGGACACACGTCAATACATTTCTTTTATAACCCCATCAGCACTACCTCAAGATGAAGGAATATAAACCAAACACTCTAGAGAGAGCCTGTTATTTTGGGCAGTATCCAAGAAATATTAGACAGATGTTTCACACAAGGATCGCAAAATTGAGAGACTATCTGGCTCCTATAGCAAGACTAAAAGTGCTCTAAAGATTCTAAAATAAATATATTCTTTCATTTCAGAAGCTGTGTTGAACATAAAGCTGAGCTTTGCAAACCTATAACCAAAGTCTTAGCAGACAGCTGTTTTGTATTCATACAGTTTCGCTCCTTTTTCTTACTTAACACTTTTTACTGCGGAACTAAGCTGTCTGTAATACTTAGTTGCTAGAAAGTAACTGTAAATATAATACAGTGTTCAAATGAAGTCAAGGTGTCCCCCAGACATTTGACAGGCATTGTACAGTGCCACAAAGTCCGTATGTGTGTAAATGTCCTATGCTTTCCTGCAGCTCCTGAGTCCCCACAGAGAGCCCCAGTGCAGGAGTCTGTTCCGACCAAACCTGTTCAGAGTGTGGCCCCTCAAACCCGTGCCACAGAACCATCAGAGGAGAGTCTGCTGGACCTGTGGGAGAGCGGCCCACCTCTTGCTGCTGCCCCGTCCCAAGCTGCTCACATCATGGACCTAATGGATGATGCTCCAGAGCCTCTTCAGGCCGCTTCATCCCCTAGCCTGCCCCAGCCTCTGCTCAGCTTTGACGAAACACCAGACACCACCTTCGGCCCCGGGCCAGAGGATGACCCCTCCAGCCTGGTGGATGTGGCTGGGCCCCACCAGATGACCCTGAGCTACCAGCAGGCCCTGCAGCATGCCTCAGGCTCTGACAGCCAGGAGCTGGATGACAGCCAGCTCCTGATGACCAACGGAGATACTCTGCTCAAAGAAGGGACTCAGGTCAGGAAAAACAGGTTTAAAGCTCAAATAAATATACTATTTTCAGCTAGCCCTCAAAAATGTGTGTGTGTCTGTTCCCTTAAATTGCATGTTTTGCTGATGTGTATTTGTGGAAGTGATTAGGCCGATTATTTACTTTGCCACTAGGTGGCAACAAACCATATTTTGTGATGATACAGACATTATTAAAGCTGTCTTTATACTGAACAAAACACAGTTAGGCAGTTGCACCAGTTTTGTCTCAAGTTTGAATGGAGGCTTTAGGATTTGTGTTAATGTTTTTTGGACAGGCGAGTGAAGGCTACTTCAGCCAGTCACAGGAGGAGGATTTCGCACAGTCGGATGAGTGCTCGGCAAAAGCGAATCCAACGCCAGTATTTTATAACAAACCGCCTGGTAAGACCCACTGAAACCTTTATGATAACACACAGTTATGACCCAGTTCCATTGGAAAATGTAGTGAAACTTTACTACTTTTATTTTTACAGAAATTGACATCACATGCTGGGACACTGACCCTGTGATGGATGAAGATGATTAAGAGTGGCAGAAAGGAGCACCACACGAATTTGAGGGGAAGGGATTAAAAAACACTTTTACAAAGGTTATTACAAGTCTTGCATCAGAAAATCTGTATGTTGTTTTAGGGATATACAAACAAACAATCTTAGCCACTAAAAAGGATATGGGTTATTGTTAAAGATGCCACTGGGTTTAAGCGCTCTTGGTAAGGTAGGGCAAGTTGGAGTGTGCATGAGTGTATGTGTTATTATTTATTTCGTTTCTCTTTTTTGCTATGCAGACTATAGCACAGTGTGTATTTAGTGCTCACCTGTGTTGTATTGACTCCCTGTGCCTAACAGGTGTGACCAGTAGCAGATAGAGCCGTCCTCTTTTTTAGTCATGTGACAGAACCTCGAAGGACATCAGGCCTTGGTGGTTGATAGATCTTACCTGTCCAAGCCTGCAGCCAAGGTAGTACATTATAAGCCCTAAGTAGTTGCTCAGGCTAGTAACAAGCACCTTGCCTATTTCAATCATGAAAGATCGTGAGCTGAATTCCTGCCCACAGCGGCCTTGGCTTGGATGTCATATTTGGTTTCAGACTGTTCGCACATAGAATCAGAGTGCGTAGAAGCACGCCATGTACTATATTCAAAGTGCTCGCTGTATAAGAGTGTCTACCAATTCTAATTCTGTGTCATTTAATTTCACATTATACAAAATTGAGGTGTGATAGGATTAGTGAGACTGTGGATTCTTGGGAGCCATTATACTCAAATTAAGTCATTATTTTTAAAAGAATAATAAGAACGGGGTCTTTTGAAACTATTTTTGTGTTGTGCCAATTGTTTTCGATATCTTGATGTTTTCACACTATTGTGTTGGTATAGAATGCCTTTAGAAATTAGAACCAGGTGGCATATGTATATTTTAACTACATATGAACTATGTAAACAACAATGTATTATGCTTTTTTTTTTAATGGTTGCAATAGCATTAGCATCAGTTTGTCAAGTAACTTAGGCAATAACTATTTTAGAAGACACAGTTGGGGAATTTGTATAATGTACGCATATGTGCAAGTATGAGTGAGGGAGTGTGTGTGTGTGTGTGTGCTTGTGTGTATGTACATCTTGTGCTAATGTTTTATAGGAGAGTTGAATTGTACTGGGGCTATTTAGTTTCCATTTATTTTTACTTTACCTAATCCAAAGAGAGGTTACTTACAGCTTGATTTATATCTCCACTTACTATACTTTAGAAGAGTATAGGTGCTGAAACTTTAAAAGGCACTCTACTGACCGGTTTTTCATTAGAAGTATCAGTACATGGCACTGGATAGTGATCCTAAAGGAATAAAGACACGTATTGTATGATCAGGTACCATGGACAGTAATTATGACACATTTACTTGAAACGCACTTATAAATGAAGGCACTGGGCAGTCGGTGAATTCTGTCAGTAAATGTTTATATGAAATACAAAAAAGCTGGAATATTTCTTTAATTTGAACCACACGCTGCCATAGACAAGCAGATTAAACTATAGCCATAGATCCTATGTGTTCCCTGATTCGAACTGGCTGTTTTTTATGTTAACGTCCATTCATAGCTTTGACTGTAAACAGTCTTCCTTAGTACTGCATTTGTAACCCCTTTTGAATAGAATGTCAGTATCCTAGGCCTTGGTTTAATGTTTAGATTTTTTTTTTCTGTTGCAAACTTTATGCCTGAATTAAGCAAGCAATAATACTAAACCAATGTAGTATTGTTTTGTAAATAGCTCTAATTCTAATTTCAGTACTATCAGTTCAGTACCACATTGATTAACCTGTTTGTGATTGCAGCCTGTAAGACAGATACTGGCACAGAACTGGATGGGGTTTTTTTGAGGCGTTTCTGAAAGGGGATTGTGAATTGTCGAGGGGAGCCGACCTGCATCTTTAACAGTAACCGAGGCCCTTTTGACATGATTTCAATGTAATCTTCACCCTCAAACCTCCTTGGTAGTGATTCTTATGCTCTTTCTCCCTCTCTCACTGCTAGGAGACTACTATTACCACTACTATTGCTACTATTACTAGTACTATACTACTACAATTTTCCCTTTGTCCCTGAAGCAAGGCTTAGCAACTCCTGAAGTCTCTCTCTCTTTTTTATTTTTTATTTTCTATCTCTTCCCTTTTTCCGTCCGCTTCTCACTTGCTGTTTTTGAAACAAGCACAAGATCTTTTGTGACATGCTGTGCTTCTGTATGTTAATAAAAGATTTCAAAAAACCTCACGTTAGTCTACTGGTCTGAAAATCTTTTTTGGCTCCTCTTATTTGATCTTCAGTTATTGTTGATACACACAGATTGAGCTGACCAGTCCAGTCAATGTGTAATCAATTCAAGAAAAAGGACGGGCACAAACATAAATCAAGTATACACTGCAAGATGCATAAAAGTTGCATGGGATACATTCACAATATGCCATTCACAGTTCATGGGAATAATTCGGTAATGCAATAACACCCATTTTCATGCAGTTTCAGTCCATCACGGATTTTTGAACCTCCCGCCTCAGAGTACAGCTGACTGTGAAGTCCGGGCCTCGTGCACCATGTGGCAGTTTCCAAGTAAATCAAGACCCCTGAACGGAATGAACCTCTGCTGCCCAGGCGCACCAAACAACCAGCATGAGGACGAGGGGCCTGGCCCGCAAGGCCCGGACAGTCAGCTGTACTCAGAGGCAGAAGGTTTGAAAGTAGCCAATCAGAGAACATTATTTATTTTGCTGCTGATTGGCTTCTGCCCTGTAATGCTGCAGTCCAGCATTTCTCCTGTGGAGTGTTTTTCATTTTGTTCTTCTTAAAGCCCTGTATTTTTATTACTATAAATTAAATGAATTTATTACTGTATTCACCTGCTTATACCAAAAAAAACACCTTTGTATGAATTAGAGTACAGGCAATACAGGTTTAATATTGGTACTTATGTTCTAGCACTGCAGGGGTTCAGTGTAAACTGTACAGTATGAAAATGAGTTTACATTTGCATATTTTGGGGCCTAGTTAGGGTTTACACTATGAAAATATGCATTTTTAGACAAGGCAGTTTTTCACTATACGTTGCTCTTGGAATTTTACTGTACTTTGAACTGACACGTGTTTTCAAGCAACATTTGGTTTCAAGGGGCTACAAAGTAAAAGTTTATAACCACAAATTGGCATCATGCAAACAACATGAGCCTCAAGCCATGGCCAGTTCTAAACTGATCTGAAAAAAAAAAGTCTGATTTCTTACTGTCGCCTATAAAAATGGACAGAGTAGCAACATTTGTGAAGCTGCATAATACGTACATAAACGTTTCAAGATGGCTGACTACATAAAACAACAAACATTTATAAAGGCTCATTCCGACAAGGGTCAGTTTCTGGGGTAGAATAACATCAAAAATGACTCAAAAAGCCTTCTAATGACCTTTGATGGGCATTGGAATAATGCTTTATAAATGTTTATGTAGCTGGCCAGATTTATGTAGATGCCTTATAAACATTAAGGGTATTAAACCTTATGTGAAGTGTTCCACAGCCTTACTGTATTTATATTTTCTTTTGTCTTTCTTTATTTATATTTCATAAATATTTATATTTCCAAAACTAAAGAAGTAGTGCTGAATTTAGAGTGCTGCACTCATTTGGACTGATTGATTCCATTTTTGGTAAAGTGATTCACCAAACTGCTCTTTTAACATCCCATCCGCAGATGTTACACTTGTGCTTGAGTCACACAGACGGTGAAAACACAGCATGCTCAGACTGAAAATAAGTCAAGATGACAGTCATAAAACCTCAATAAGGCCTTTCTTAACAGACAGAGCAAAAAGAGGGACATCCCATAAAGTTTATACTAAAAATGTTCATTTATCTGTGGCACAGTCAGTCCACACAGGAGCATGAACGTGAGAGGGCCATCAGCTGGAGGGATGAAAGAATGGAGGGATGGATGCTGTACACTTCTATTATTCTATGTAAACAGACTCGACGTGCTCCCTTTCTGTCGCTTAGCAGCACGCTGGCAGAGGAACGACACTTTACACCTCTGCCTTTTGCTTCTCTCTCTCTCTCTCACTGTAGAGCAGAGAAGCAATGAAAACAGAAGAACAAGCGGATCAAACTGTTTCAAAACGAAGGCAAAAATAGAAACAGACTTCATTCAAAAACAACCAGTGGAGGAGTGGAGGAACACTCCCACTTTTACAATTTCCACTTCATCTCAGTCGTTTCAATTATAACTTGATTTTCTCTGGGCAATCGAATATTAAGCATACACACACATCTCTGAATACATTTACACGGGAGCTCATACATATCCTGCTAAATATAAACTAAGAATTTTGAGTTTCTTTAAAGCACAGAGTGTCGTTCAATGACCTTGCTTGTCATGGTGTCCATCAAATGGCCAGACCTTCCAGTTTGAAAATATTCCCTTTCCAATCACATCACATTTGCTTCAAGGTCAGTTGTTCCTGGACATGAAGAACACTTGTCAGCTCAACAATCAGTAAATGCCTCACTTTTATTCATTGTAATTTTCATTATGTAATTTTATATGTTTTAGTTGCTATTAGTCTGTGCCGGCGCCTGCAAAGTAAGGGTCCTTCCAGCTTAAGTCTTTGTGTCCCACTGCTCTAATAAAAGGTGTTCGAGCTGTTGGGCCAAAGCACCAGTTTGTAAACCTTCTGTAGACGTGTTATGCTTAATTACCTCGCTAATTTCTTTTAGTCGTTTAGACCAGGCCTGCAAAGTGGGGATTATTCCAATCAAACATCATTTGAATGTGCCAACTGGAAGCATGAAAGAAACATTCATATGCTGAGATTTTAACAAAGACAGCCAATAGGACAAGTGAGTTAGAGAGGGTGGTAGATCAGGAGGATATAATAGGAACCGATGGCAATAAAAGACATCTCTGACTAAATGAAATCAAGGCTTTCTACAATGCACCAATCACTACACTGAAGGCATGTGGGCTGCACTACCATGGCAGATTTTGCTACCATGACTCAGAGGAGCATCATTTGAAAAGGAGACCAAACAACCCCCATACCAAACTACATCTACTGCTGTGACCAACAAACAGAGAGCAATATTTCAGAAATACTGTGGCTTTCATAACAAAATCTCAAGTTGAAATTGTAACAGTAACATTATAGGAAAAGAAAACATTCTTAACTTTATATGTAAGATTTTATTACAATTAATTCTGGACCAGTTCTGTCTGGCTATTCATCATGGAACATTCACACAATGAAAATGGCAGCTCGTGTGCCGAAATAAAAACTGAAAAAGAAAGTAGTTACGAAGTTTTGATGCAACAGAAATTATATATAATTGCACAAAATCCTCAGTCACTGATGGTAGTCAGCATCAATGTAGCTTATGTCATAATCATTTTTCATAAAAGCATGCCATGTCTACAAAGAAATGCCCATGAATTTTAATTCACATTTAAGAGAGGCTCACTATTGAACTTATCAGTCTGTGGAAAAAAAAAACAAGGGAGATGAAAAACTGCTATAAAAGTTTTAAAACAATGAAATTCATCAAGAAGGAGATACTGCTATTCACTCCGGGTGAAAAAATATGTGAAAAAAAATATGACCGTCTCCCTTTGTACCCGCATTGAGTAATTAATTAAAAGCTGTGGGAGACATTGCAAGCAAATTAAGACACCAGACATTTATCAATTGTAATTACCAGGGAGTTTCAGAACATCTTCTTGTAGAGCAGGCAATTACTCTGGAGAAAGCTTTACTTCAAAAAAATCCACATCCTTCCAGGGAGGAAAAAATATTGTGCACAATTCTGTATTTCAGGACATTTACCTTGACAAAGCAGCAAGGAGACAATTCACAGTTTATAAAGTACATTCTGTACAGTTGAGCAGCATGATGTAGCTAGTCAGGGAGCCAGACTGTGCCAGTATATGTACTCATCCCAATGCTGTATAATCAAAAACATCATATTCAGGGTGCCTGTTTCCTACATGATAATGGAAGTTAAATGGAGGTGCTTTACTGATTGGATTACAGCAGAGGTGTCAAATTCCAGTCCTGGAGATACTTGCAGCACTGCGGAGTGTAACTTGCTACTTCATTTTACACATTCAGGTAATCAGCTAATTAGTAAGGCCTTTGTAAGCTAATGTGTTGGCCTACAACAATGATTCTCAGCTCCTGTGTTGGGGACCCACTGTCCTGAACAGTTTCAAGTATTCCTTGGCACTGCACACCTTATCCAGCGCACGAGGTAATCGTTAAGCGCTTCAAAAATGGAATCACGTGTGCCAGGGCCAGTGCTAATTTTTTCAGGTCTTCATAATTTAAACATAGATTCTGTCTTTTTAGTTTGAGTTTAGGTTTAGTTATATAATACTGAGGTGTTCAGAGCTTTAAAAAATAACTAAAATGTTTAGAGAAAATGGGACAGCCCACAACAGTATCCATGAGAACCACTGAAGTTAGTGCAGGAAACAATACCTTTTGCTAACATAACACTGCAAATTGCACAGAGGTGCTAATGCTAACTTACCATTATCACAGCATTGATAACCAGAGTCTTACATACTGTCCTCTATGTAGGTTTACTAGACTACAAGTAATGCATTGAATGTATTTAAGTATGGAATTTTACAGGTTCTCCAAATCAATTATATAAAAACCCAGTATTAGATCATTTAATCCATAATATTTAGGGTTTTCAAGCAGTTCAAGCACATACAGATTTTTTTTCGATCATGTAAAGTCAATATAAAATATGTATGTAGCTGGTTTATTTAATATAATCAACCAGAAATGTGTTGATGTAATTTACACAACCAGTAAATACATTGACATTATAACAATTGTATTATTTTCAAAGATATTTCTTAGCATTGTTGTTATGTCATGAAGTTCACCAGGACTAAAGCTAAGAAGGCCCAAGGTAGAAAAAGGAAAGGACATTAGCTTGTCATCCATGAATTTGTGTCAAAACAGAGTTCCTAAAATCTGTCAGGGTTCATTTCATGCTACATACAATAGCTATAAAGAGTGAGAAATCTCCTCACCTATGATTAACCAGACAGTTAAAGTTTGTAGATATTGAACAGAATGGTTGTGGTTTTAGACCGAAAAGAAAGAAATATAAGCCACTATACTGGAAAAATCTGGCACCCAGACTATGATATGGCTACAGTACAAACCATGGATATTTTGTAGGGCTGTAGCAGTACATGTATTCTTACCGAACCGTCACAGTACATGGGTCACGGTTCGGTACATGATGACACAGTAATTCTCCATGTAATACGGAATCACAGAGGGGCAAAAAAGTGCAAGTAAATCATAAACCTGGGTCGTAGTGTGGTGCAATAGTGCCACTTACTGGTGTAACACTTCTGCTGCCTTACACATAGATGAAAATATAAGCAAGAGTATGTTTACTGGTTAAAACACTGTGGTTTATTTAAAATAAACAAAAACAAACCAAGCCTCGTTCTTTAGAACTTCTTGTTGCTTAACTTTGCTGTATCGTGAACCGTACCGCACCGTGACCCGAAACTGAAATACGTACCGAACCGTGACATCTGTGTACCATTACACCCCTAATTTTGCTTCTTTGTGGCCCTGTGTTAAGACATAGTATACAAAGACAGAATTTCAAATGTCATTTGTATTATATCAGTCTGTGGTTGATGAAAAAAAGAGAAGAATAGAGGAGGCCGCAAGCGGCTAGGCATTGGTGGGCTGCAGATAGCTCCTGGGAGCCATGGCAACAACACTCACATAATAGCTGCTGCTCTGCATCAGGCAAGGATGCCACAGAGCGCAGCATAGAGAGGAGGAGCTAGAGAATGAGTGCTAGAGAGATACATCTGTTGCGTAATTTTCTCATATGGATAAAAGATTGAGGGGGGAAAGTGAAAAGGTCTTTGAGTTCTCCGATAAGCTTTTCTGCCTCCAAACTCCCAAAAATAGGAGAAAAAACATCATCAGATCAACAGCCAGAGTTTTCTGAACAGCAGGGATGACTTACTATTATTAGCATTCTCCTCAGAAAGTGTTCCACAGTGGTTCAAACATTCAAAGCTTTACACTGCCGTACTTCGGCCAAGAAGGGGGAAGGCAGTTGGCAGTCCATAGTTGTGATCCAAACCCCTGAGGCTCCGCAGGCCCAGGTCTGTGTGAGTCCGGCCCTCACGGGGCATGGTGGCAATGGCTGAGGCCTGGGGCTCCACCGGCAGGTTGTTGTGGTTAAGGTCCATAGTGGAGAGCAGGTGTCCCAGCGAGTCCCAACGCCTGGCAGAGGGCAGACGGATAAGCGAGGAGTAGCCACGTTCCGAGAACACTGTCATAGGTGGAGCCATCTTTCTGGTTTCTGACTCTTGGTGCTCCCTGGAGGAACGTGGCGCAGGTTTAGTGTATGTTCCTCCTCTGGGATCAGCGAGGACTTCACTATAAGGGGGGGGAGGATCCTCCATCAGAACCGCTTCCTCATAGCAAGGGGGTTTCCCGCAGATGTCTTCAACTGGAACAGCAGGAACTGAAATTAGGGGATTAAAGGATAACAGAAAACAGAATTTAATTTCAATTTCAATTTTATTTTATTTATATTTTATATAGCGCTTTTAACAATGGTCATAGTCACAAAGCAGCTTTACAAAATGAAATAAATGTGAAATAAATGTGTGTGTGTGACTGTGTGAATGAGTGTGTGTGTGTGAATGTGTGTGAATGAAAAGTTTAACTTTGTGGAAGCAAATGGCACGGGCTAAGCAGTAAGGATAAAAAACAATAGAGAG
>JBBPDH010000022.1:1738805-1752043 GCA_037974565.1 Clupeocharax schoutedeni
CTCTTTTCAAGTGTAAGTACCTTAAAGAAAACGTTAAATTACATGTTCATTGTGGTTAAATTACACTTGTGAGAAAACGCCCTCTGTAAAGTTAAAAAATAACGCGCTGTTGTGACGACACATGACACGTGACATCAACACAGCGGATGTAGTACGTCCGAATTCCATTCATACTATATAGAACGCACTGTTTTAATGGTAGAGCAGTACTTTCTTATTCAAATGTAGCACCTACTAAAGTAGTATGTGATTTCGGATGCAGCAACTGTGTTTTTGGAATGCTCTTCCAGGTGGAACATCTCTCTGTTGCTAAGAAATAATGGCCTTCCCCTTTAGAATGTGATCTAGTGTTAGCTAGCTACAAGCAGAAACAAGCTATGCAAAAAAAGTAATCCACCAAATTAAAAATGTTATACCAAAATGGACATATTGGCTAAAAGACAATGAAAGAACTGACAAACACTTTACAATAAGTAAAACAGCTGGATACAGAATATAACAAAATCTGTGGGACTTTTTTTGCATAGCTTGTTACAACAATAGAGAACAGTTGTTTCGTTTTGTTTTTATTTTGGCTCCGTTAAGCTGTGGCTACAGATTGCATGAGCTAATAGGGCCGTTTGCTTTCTGCTTCTGCTGAGCTCTGCATGTTGGATTTCATGTTCAAACTGAAACTTTTAGTTTGTCAGCACTGATTGATGCAGTGTTTCTAATCAGTGTCTATCATTTTCATTCAAACCGTCTTCAAAAACATATAACCTCATATTTGCTTATATGGTGTCTGACACTGTATGTTTACAAAATGGACAAAAGTAAGTAGTGCATATAGTAGCAGTAGTTCTAAATGTGCTTATCAAGTGCAATGAGGGTTGTTAGCTAATTGTGTAAGTTTGCTCACAGCTGCAGTATGATTTTAGTTGTGGTATCCAGCTGCCATGGTTTAATACTCAAATACCTATTAGAGAATGCTGTGCTGATTTACTGCTTGTTGCCTTTCTGCATTTAAGATCTAAGCCAGGCACGGTATATCTACACAGCTCAGAGATTAATGAGATCTGGAACCAGCTATCAGCTCCCACCAGCCGCTGTGCCAACTGTGATCACAGCTCTGCATCGGTGCAGTGAAGAGATAAAAACAG
This sequence comes from Clupeocharax schoutedeni, assembly GCA_037974565.1. Lineage (NCBI taxonomy): Eukaryota > Metazoa > Chordata > Actinopteri > Characiformes > Alestidae > Clupeocharax > Clupeocharax schoutedeni. Next base: position 1,739,945 of record JBBPDH010000022.1, read on the forward strand.
AATAATGGTATCTGCTAGGCAGCCTCTTTCTTTGTTAGCATCTTCGATGATTCCCTCCTCTACTGAGTTAAATTTAGAACAGGCCATGGGGGTCTCTGCGTGCTGTTTCATTATTCATAAAGTGAAAAATGAGCTGGTTCTGTTTCATGCTCTCTAAAAGTCCTGAGCCAAGGCGGAAGACGGCATCTCCCAATGCGTTTCAGAAATCCAGAGGATTAGGCAGAAGTCAGATTCGTTTTATTTTGAATTATATAGTAAACATGGGTGCTATGCTCATGTTTGCAATCAATAATTTGTTGTATTTGTTGCAACAACAGGCTCTACTTGTATTGCAAGCAAGGTCTTTGGAAGTTTCGAAGTGTGTTTTTTTTTTTTTGTTTGTTTTAAATGTATTTATTTTTTATACTTTCTGGCTTTAAAAGCACCACTGTGTAGTTTGGACCAGAGAGCTATTTTGCTAACCCATTGTTAATGTCCTGCTGTTAGGACTGGTCTGGGTTCCAGAGCACAGGGGGTTAGCCAAGGTCCTCTGTTTCACATTTAATCCAATGTACAGCAGCTTTCACAATGGGAAGTTGAGGATAGAATTACATTGAGTGAACTTGTGCTCACTGAAATTTCTCAGTCAAAAATGATGAAGTTCCACACTAAAAACATATCCAAACTGTGGATATGTTCATTCTGGGAGTGCTTGGTGTGTTTTGTTGATAATTATTGGCAGTTATAGGTCCATGCAATATGCAATGAAGCCTCAGTCACAAAGTATTTTTTTAATCATGTGCTGTGAACATATTGACAAATTCCAGATGAGTGTTATGGTGGGCGTTTTGATGAATTAACATATTTTGTGGAATCTTACAAAAGGAAACAATTTAGGTCAATGAAATACCTAAATATGTTAAACACAACAGTCAATCAATGATGTAACAATAGCGCTTTAAATAGCGCTATTGTTACATTATTGATTGACCGTTGTGTTTAACATATTGCAAGGCATATCACAAACATATTATGTAGCAGTATTATGTATCATCACAATACACGTGTATTATACAGCTGTTCTTAATCTACATACCATTAAAAACCAATATAGTATTTTATTATCAAGTAGTCCTGGTGGCTGTTCCCAAAAGCAAAGTGCTAGTTTGTGTTGGAAGGTTATCCAGCATCCTTTGTTTGCATAGCTGAAGTAAAGTAGATATAAGCATTCTTATAAATATATACATACATATATCCATGTGTATATATGTGTGTATATAGTGTGTGTATGTATGTATGTCTGTGTATATATGACACACACACACACACAGGCAAACTTGTAAAGTGTGTGAGCGTCCACACCACTGCCCATGGTCCTGGGCGCTGGATTTGGAGGCCCACAGTGTGTTGCCTCAGAAACCTCCAGGCGATGGGTCAGCAGGACTTGTGGAATGCCAGGCCTCGGTTTCCGGCCATTGTGCTTGACAAGCACCCTAGAGGTGAATAGGCAGACATTCTTCCGCTGCCCCTCCCCCCTTGCCTCTCTCTCTCTCTCTCACACACACACACAGTCACACACACACACACAGAGACACACACACACACACACACACACATCATGGTCACGCTCATGATGAGGGTGCACTTCGAAGTTTTGCAGGCTTAGGTGATGACATATTACCTTTTAAACTTTAACCCTGATTTCTAACTGATGAGTGGTATTTGTGCTGTTGCAGGCAGACCAAGCCCTTAACCTTTGCTGACTGTATTGGAGATGAATTGCCTGTGGGCTGGGAGGAGGCCTATGATCCCCAAGTTGGAGCCTATTATGTTGACCACAATACAAGTAAGTTAAGGCAAACTCTACACAGTGATGGCATTTAGAATGCCTCAATTGTAATCATGCAAAGTCCACCAATGCTTGTTCTTCCTGTTAACATCGTTTAATAGAAAATGATCTCTGATTAGTTATCAGAACCAAACTTGGTATTGCCATTGTTTTTTTTGTTTTTGTTTATTAATAATATAATTTGGCATAATATGGGTAATTTTGTCTCAACTTAGATTTAACTTTTCGTATGCTCTCAATCATTCAGAGAGCACGCAGCTGGAGGACCCGCGGGCACAGTGGCAGCATGAACAGGAGCTCATGCTGCGAGAGTACCTCAGTGTGGCCAAGGATGCACTGAGTGCCCAGAAAGAGATCTACCAGGTCAAAGAGGAGCGCCTTCGTCTGGCTCAGCTAGAGTACAGACAGCTCAACGATGCCTGGAGGGACAAGTCCTCCTCACAAACCAGTTGTAAGATCTGAGTGTTTGTGTGTGAGGAAGTGCGTCCATGTATAAATATTGTTTATAAATAATTTGCCCTCACATTCTAAGATATTCAGTGACTTTTTTTGGCTAATATGTGGACACGTTTCAATTCTTTGCTCTCATAATGGACATATTTGTTAAACACTAGTACCCAAATAATTCATAGTAAAACTGAGTGAGTAAATAATGAAAAAAATGAGCCTCCTATTTAAGGGATTAAGGGATTCATGTTCCATGTTATGTTATACATGATGTTTGCTTTTTTGGAACAAATAAATCTTTTTTGCCTTGCTGGCATTTGCATACACCAGGAGTGTATCCAAAAAGGGCAAGTGTAACTGTGGATTTTCATTCCAAACAAGCAGGAGCTCACCTGATCAACATTTTGATGAATGAGATGAAGAAGAATCAGGTATACTCCTGAGTATTTGGAAAACCTACAGCCACACTGGCCCTATGTTTAAAAACCCTGGTTTGCATATTCTTTTGTACATGTACATTCTGCTCCAGTGTTGAACTACATCATATGACAGAAGCACATGAGCCTGTTAGAACACATGAAAGTAGTGCCTCCATTGATGTAAAACAGGATGAATTATTTGTCTGAGTCTGCAGTTACTATGCATTGCTATGAAATGCCAGAAGAGTGATAAGATAATTGCCTTTGAACTCTTATCTCTTGTGCAGTAAATTCCAGATCCTCATCAAGCAGTAAATATGACCCTGAAATTCTCAAGGCAGAGATTGTGACTGCAAAAAGTCGGGTAAGGAATGCCTGGCTCACACTAAATATTTTAATAATTTGCTGTTCATGCTGTAGGCTATAGCAGGGCTGAAAAATTTAGGAGTATATCTAATTGTATGTGTGTGTGTGTTTTGTTTTTTTTTACCTATATTGTAACTGCGTTTTGAATTGCAATTATTTTCCATGCTCAGCTTATTTGAGACTTGAACACTGAACATGCTGTGTCATATACCTATATATAAATACTCCTTATGCTCTTGTCATATGAACATAATGTGGGTGTTGCTTCTTTGTAATCTAACTCCTCTAGAGTAATACACAATACCTGTGTTATTAGGTTGAATTTCTACTTTAAACCTGCTGTTGATGTGGAGCATTAGTAAATTGCACCATTGATGTAAAAATGATAAATCCTACAGCCCTAAGCAACAATGGGCCCGTTCAGCAGTAAAATAAGTTGTCTGGTGAATGGATTAATGTGTGTGTGTTTCCTTTTGCTGGTCCTGCTCATTCTGTTTCTCCCCCTTTTTCTTTCTGTCACTCTCTTTTATCAAGGTGAATAAGTTGAAGAGAGATCTGGCCTGTATGAGGCAGGAACTGCTTTATAAGGAGCAGGGGTTTGAAACACTGAAAGAGTAAGTGCAACCTGACCTTGTTACACAATCGCCACCAAGGCGAGCGCTTCACTGCTCTAGTGTTTAGCAAATTCCTGCCTTTCAGATATCTCCTGAGAGTCAAAAAAGGACCTCTTATTATTGTGTAGGCCTTTTTCTTAATTAACCCCTTAAATTGCAGGCTACTAGTAAGTTATGTAGTTAATAATAATTTGTACTAATAATTTTATCATTTAACTAAACAAAAAAAGGTGCAGCTTACAAATAAACAACCAGATGCACATAAATTGCTACAGCTCCTCTTAGAGTGACATGAATGGAGGTTATATACTGTCAACTTGACACATTTCTTTTAGTTTACCATTACAACATTTCTTCAGGGCTTTTCCTTTAAACCACCAGTCTGGTCTTAGGCAGAGTTGTGAAGTGTCAGTTGATGCAACACTAAGCCTTTATTTGACCATTGAAAAATATTTATAGAGGCTGTTCAGATTGTTATTGACTTGTCTGCTAACCCCTGCCTCCCTCTCGCTTGTACTGAAGAATGTGGACAGACCTGTTGCTTGGGTGGTGTTCTGATCACTTTGTTTGCTGCCACTTTATTACTGTTAAGTCCATCCTGACCTACATTGGAACCTTGCATAGAGTTGCTATTTCTAGTACTGTATACTGTATGTTATTTTGGAACTGCCATGTTTCAGACAACCTTTTTCAGTCACTGCAGTTGCACTTTAGTTGCAACTTAAGTTAACATTACAAAGCTCTGCTGAGGGAGTTCCCTTTGTGTTTTTACTTCATGTTTTCTTTGAGTCACGACATTGACGCAAGATCCTGGTAAACACCAGTTTTTGTTTCTTCAACACTGTCTCGAAAGTCACCTCTAGCCTCTTAGTAGCATGCATCTCAAAGTATGCTGGAAAAGATAGAGGAAATTTTGCAGAGCAATGACAGGCACTTGTTTTTACCTTTTTAGCCAAACAATATTTAAGAGAAAATCATGTTTTACTTACTTGCTTCACCTGTTCTTATAGTCCTCCACCATTTTTTTTCACTCTTCAGAATTGACCATAAGGTATCCAGCACATCATATGGATATAAGCAGCATGAAGCTCAGGCTATCCTTAAGGAGGTCAGGACTATTAAAGATGCCATTAGCTATGGAGAGAGGGAGAAGCAGGAGCTTATGCAGGTAACCATTGCCCTTTACTCAGATTTAAACAGATCTAGACACTACCCTCAGGTTAATTAGCAGGAGCTGTGGTCACTTTATAATACACAGCAGCTGCTCACCTGATCAACATTTTGATGAATGAGATGAAGAAGAATCAGGTATACTCCTGAGTATTTGGAAAACCTACAGCCACACTGGCCCTATGTTTAAAAACCCTGGTTTGCATATTCTTTTGTACATGTACATTCTGCTCCAGTGTTGAACTACATCATATGACAGAAGCACATGAGCCTGTTAGAACACATGAAAGTAGTGCCTCCATTGATTCGCGGTTGTTAAATTCCAAGAGCACCCGGGAAGTGTAAAAACAAACGTGAATTTGTGATTTGGTAAAAAATAATGCCTAAAAACGTCTAAACCCTTAATATGTTACCCATAAACAAATGTAAAGATAAACTTTGAAAGATTTAATCCACAAACTCTGAACTGCAAATTTGCGAGAGTTTCTGTATATGATTTAATCCACATTTTATGTAGTGTTTAAACATTGTTTTAAGTACGAGCTTTAAAGTATACTGTTGAATCACGATCCACACAGTCCGTATACAGAACAACAAACCAGCTTTGAATGAATTATTTCTGTAATGTTACAAAAACAAAACATTTGCATATATGCACCTATCTGACCCACATCAGTTTATGCATGTTGAAGCTACGCATGTTTCAGTCCAGCCTGCTTTCTCAGAGAGGCACAAAGTAGGGCAGCCTCTTGGAAGTCAACTCCATTTACATTTATCTGTATTAAAGGCCTGGTTACAAATCCCACAAAAAAACTGAGCTTAACACAACAAAATACAAGAAATATGTAGCGTATGGACACTTGATTGTGCATTCTAAATTGTTTAAAATTGAGTTGAGTGCACACCTGAACCTGTATGGCATGATGAAATAGTTCATGACTGTGAGGATGAGGTAATTTGTTGACTGTGAGAAAACATAGTTGCTCCATGAGAAGGGTAAGGCACGACATTTAAGTGTACACTTATCCACATATCTATACCTCCAGCAATGCACATGTACCTTATAATATAGCAAGAATGCATTTAACTGTAAATTACAACAATGTAGAGATATTGCAATAGAGCAGAAGAGGGCTTAGGCTTAGGGCATACTCTCGGAACGCATACTCTCGGAACGCCTTTAATGAAGTATGCTCTTTTTTGTCCAGTGAGATAGCATGATGCTGTGGGACATGGTCTCTTAATATGTTTACAGAGCAGCACCATGTTTTTCAGAATGTTGTCTACTTTTCTTGTCTAGCCTTTTATTGAAACCGTATAATTTCCTCACACTGTTGAGGAGAGCATAGGAAAGCTTTGTGTGCTTTATAAAAGTAAAGATTAATTTTGCAGTTTATGAACAGCTTGTTGTTCACACTAATGACGATGCTTCTTAATTAGCTGGAGTGAACGTGCCTCTTTGTAGGGCCTTTGTAGTGGAGAACATGTCCTCAAAACTTTAAATTCAGGCAAATGATCTTCATCTGTCTTCATTACCTGTGCTTAGTATTGTGTGACATCTTTTTGCAAGTGGTGTAAAATGCAAATTTTCATAATTTCTCATGTATGGAAGATAACCAGTTGGAAAACAACATTATTTAAATAGTAGTGGGTGTTCCAAGGTTGCAGGATGTCAATTATTATTATTATTAGAAAGTACCAATAATTGTCTGAAACATTAGTGTATCAGTTAGGAATACAGTAGCAATTATTATAGTCATTTATCATAAAGACACTTGTCACTTGTTTGACCTAGAAGTTTCTTAGTGGTTTTGTTGATTAGTGGATAACTGTCCATTTTTCCCTGTCAGAAATTAGCGGTGCTAAAGGATGGTTTCCAGCTTGAATATGGATCTCAGTCTGAGCTGTGGGCAAGTAGTCCCTCCCTGGCCAATTCAAACCTGTCACTTCCTCGTCTCTACTCAGATGCAGAGTCCCAGACTGACATGCCAGCTGAAGTAAGAAAGTTCTAAAGACATAGTTAACTTCCAGAAAGATGGCAATATTGTGATTGATAAATACATTAATTTACTAATGTATAGTATGTTTTTCACATTTAGCAGTATTAGTATGTTGGGTATTTTTTCATGTGTGAGTGTTACAGACCATACTTCTTGACTCTTCAGTCTTGTTCTGGAGTAGCTGTGCCCTGCATACTTTAGGGCTTCTTTGCTTTAACACATCCAAATAAACTGAAGGCATTGTTAATTATCGGGTTTTTTGATCAGGGTGTATGTTCTCCATGTGTAGTTTGGGAACCTTTGTCTTAAATGATGTTTTTGCCATGTCCAGATTAAGCCGGAACTGAAGCCGGAACTGAAGAATTTTCAGCTGAATGATTTGCACTACAGTTTAGTCCACAACTAGTAGACAATGTTTTTGGGGGGGAAATGTCTTAATTTTACATTATTTTAATTACATTTTCCTGGTTAAAACTCATCATTTGAAAATTGTCTTTAAAGTTATGATTTTAATACAAAAAGATCAATTGTTCAGCTGTGAGGACTAGGCTTAATAACTGGAAATTGGTCCCTTGATATGATTGTTGTCTTAATAGTACTTTTTGCTATGAAGCATGAGCATCTCTGCTGTCTCTTCCCATTGACCCAGTTTATTTCAAGTTCCAACAAGCTGGCTGAGAAGGTACGACTGAGCTTGAAATATGAAGAGGCGAAAAGGAGGTGCTTTCCCCTGTAATTTTTACAGGATTCTTGATTACTTTGACTGTGCTGCTTGTCTATCCATATATATACAACTCTGCTTTCTCTTGATCAGAATTGCGAACATAAAAGTCCAGATAGCCAAACAGGACAGTGAAGCATGGCCGGGATTGCTTGACCCTGAGCGGGACCGCCTGATCCTCATTAATGAGAAGGAGGAACTTTTAAAGGAACTACAATACGTCAAGCCTTGCAAACGTGCACCAAATGATGTAGAGAAAATTGAGACCGAGAAGAAGCGGCTGGAGCAGGACCTGCAGGCTGCACGCGACAACCAGAGCAAAGCGCTAACGGAGAGGTGAGGAGGCCAAGCCCAGCAAGTCATGGTCAGGAATAAGGATCCTGCTCAGTTTTCCCCTCAGTTCAGGGCACCACAATACCACAATAGACATCCTAATAGGCTGTCCCACCCACCCAGATAGTGAGGCAAGTTTGGCACCCATGGATGGCAGTGGCGCCACCAGGAATCAAGTTTGTGCTGTTGATAAGAGAGCCAGTACTTCAGGATGTTAAACCATAACTGCCATTAAGTGTTCTCTAAGTTTGCGTTTTGGAAACATATGTTTTAAACTCAGCAGTGTAATTTTAAATCGACAATGCCGGCAGTGCAATGTGTTTCTAATTAACTGCTGGTGCAAATATATTGTACTGCTATCTATAGTAATGGAACTGCAATTTATAGCAATAGAAATGCAACAAGATCAGTAGTGCCATATCTGGCTCATCTCTTCCAATGGGGAGGAATTAGATTGTGCAGACACCTGCATCTTCAGCTCAAGTTAAGTAGGTGACAATAGCAATTAGGCCACTTTGTTCTTTCTTTTTTCATTCTCCTCTGTGGCTTTTTTTTTTTTGTATTTTTCTTTTTAGTTTTTCTCCACCCCCTTCTTTTGCCCAGCACCCACATCAGCCCACCCCCCAAACATGGTTATTTGAACAAGACGCTTGTTCTGCACACTAGATACTGTATCCTCATTGAGCTTGGCATCTGCGCTCTTCCTGTAACCTGAGCTGCAGAAGCAGGGGATGTAGGTTGAGCACAATGGGCACCTTTTCCAGTTTTTGTGTTCCATGGCATTCTGATGAAATTTCACTCATATCAGACATAAAGGAAAATTTAGAGTAGCATTTTAAATGTAAAATAAATTGTGAAATTAAGATGTTCTTGTGGATGACCACCAGATATATAGTTATATATATATATATATAGTTATATAGTTTATATAGATTAAAATAAAATAAAACTGATTGAAACAAGGGGCCAAAATTATATGTGGTAAATTGTGTGATAGGCTAAATCATTATATTCTATTTTTTAGTAAAAACAACAACGGATATTGTAAAATTATATATTTATAGATCTACAAACAGCTGGTGCATCTGTTCTAGCTTGTTGATAAATGTAAGATAAGGTAAAATATTGTTATAAATATTGTGCCTCATGGTGTTGTGTACATCATACTTCCAGCCCTTAGTTCTTTAAGTAAGTTTTTTAAACAGAACGAAGAGCATCCTTGCAGAGAAAGTATATGTTGTAAAAACATGTTTCTTTTTACTCTTTTCTGCTGTAGATTGAAGTTGCATTGCAAGAGGAACAAACTGGTAAAAGAGCTAGAGGAACTTGTGAGGCAGGCATCCTCACTACATACACAACTCAAGAGGTAACTTACCTACTCCGACTTATGAATAAATGAAGATATAATGGAGATTGTAGATACGCAGATATATTGGTAGATGTGGTAGGTACATGGATAAATATAAATATATAGTGTGTGTGCAGTTGAATATTTTTTGAATGCTCTACTTTGTGAACACAAAAGCTAAAGGCCCTTTTTGTTGGTGTCTATATCTAGACTGTGATCTTCATTCATTGTGAATTCTCAGTTTAAATATTAGCAGAATAAATTCTCCTCAAGAAGGGCATGTCATGAGAAATCTGTGTTATATAAGATGATGTAAGAGTCGAGCAATCAGGACAGACTTGTTCTGAAGGGTGCTTAAAGGCGTTTTGCCGGACGCACCAGAGACTTTTGCTCATTGAAGATGTAAAACAATGCATTCAAACACTGCTGACTAACTTTAGCAATGCCTTTGTTAAATTTTTTTTCTTGAATCATGCCTAATTCATTGTCTGGTTCTGGCTGATGCACATCAAAGATGTGGAAGCATGGAGTGTGAGTCCCTGGCGCATCCCACTAATGAGCCTGCCATGTTTTAATTAGCATGTTTGCTTTAGAGCAGAATGCATTTGAAGTTGGGGAATGGAGTGAGAGTGAACAAGGAGGAGGGATTCAGACTTAAAGACAGAAATAGAAATTGAAGGCTATAAAGTGTAAAGCAGAGTCTGCACTTTTTAATGCTTAATACTTTATTCTTTGCTCTCCCTGACACCCCACCCCCCCTCTCTCTCTCTCAGCCTCTCAGCCAGCAACCTGTCGTGTTCCTCGGGAAGCAGCCGTGGTTCACTCACCTCTAGCCGAGGCTCGCTGGCCACTTCTAGTCTCGGCTCATCTTCCTCACTCAGCTTCACTGACATCTACCTGGAGCAGCCAGAGCTGTGTGACCCAGACTTCCAGGTCAAGCTGGACTCACTGTTCCAGGAAGGGACATCATCCAGCTACAGGCCCTCCAGCTCTATTACTACTATCCACGAGAACGAGGTGTCTTCTGGGCCGGCAGGTGCCAGCCTTGGGCCTAGCCAGCGAGTACAGGTTTCACGCTTATCTGAGACACCACGCTCTATGAGCTCCCTGTCTCCACGCTCCTCTCTTTCTTCTCTCTCCCCACCTTGTTCACCACTTGTCCCTGATGCCTCCTTCCTGGCTGGTGAGGCCTTCCCAAGCACAGCCCCGCACCTTAACCTGGAGCTGCAGGCACGGCTTGCTGAGCTGCGTCTGGAGGGGGAGCAGCAGCTCTCACAGTTAGCCTACCGGGATGGTAAGCAGGATACCAGCACAGCTCCTGGGGAGCCTTCTAAAGGTATGAAGGCTCTGTTCATGCCAGTCGTTCTCAACTCTGGTTTTGCAAAGTTGGTTGCTTTCTCCTAGCATGAAATAGGCCAAGTGGCCTGCCTAAACTACACCTACCTTGAAAGTATATAGACATTAACATTAACTTTTTAAATTAAAGCCACTAAATTCAGAATCAACGTGGTACTTGGATGTTCTAAAGTGAAAAATCCTTGTAAATTTTCTGTATTCCAAAGCCATTAGGAAATATTCTTATACAAAAAACATACAAAACGGTGCTGATGCATTGTCTGCAAACAATGAAGACTCTATTAAATTATAGAATCTATTAAATTAGTAATGTCTTACTAATTTAATAGAATGTCTTTCTAATTTGAAATTAGAAAGACATTCTACTAAATTGGGCCGATATTTGGCCATTTTTACATTACACAACCCCTCTACCGGCCTCAGCAGGGCTAGCAGAGATAACTCAAGTTTTCAATTCTTAAAACTGAAATGTCTCATGGTCCTAAATATTCAGACCCTTTGCTCAGTATTTAGTAGAAGCATACAGTCAGAGTCTTTTGTGGAAAGTTTTTCATACCTGGATTTGGGGATCCTCTGCCATTCCTCCTTGCAGATCCTCTCCAGTTCTGTCAGGATGTATGGTAAATGTAGGTGGACAGCCATTCTTAGGTCTCTCCAGAGATGCTCAATTGGGTTTGTCAGGGCTCGGGCTGGGCCATTCAAGAACAGATCCTGAATTTTATTTTAGTTGTGTGCTTAGGGTCATTGTCTTGTTGGAAGGTAAACCTTTGGCCCAGTCTGAGGTCCTGAACACTCTGGAGAAGGTTGCCATATTTATCTTTCCCTCGATTGCAAGTCATCCTGCCCCTGCACCTGCAAAACACCCCCAAAGCATGATTCTGCCACCACCATGCTTGACTGTTGGGACTGTATTGGACAGGGGATGAGCAGTGCCTGGTTTTCTCCACACATACCGCTTAGAATGAAGGCCAAAAAGTTCTATCTTGCTCTCATCAGACAAGAGAATCTTATTTCTTACTGTCTTGAGGTGTCTTTTAGCAAACTCCATGAGGGCTCAGTCTTGCACTGAGGAGAGGCTTCCATCTGGCCACTTTTGCCATAAAGCCCCGACTGGTGGAGGGCTGCAGTGATTGTTGACTTTATACAACTTTCTCACATCTCCCGACTGCGTCTCAGCCACAGTGATTTTGGGTTCTTCTTTACCTCTCTCACCAAGGCTCTTCTGTAAGGTCTTTTATAGACAGGTGTGTGGCTTTTCTAATCAAGTACAATCAGTATAATCAAACACAGCTGGACTCAAATGAAGGTGTAGAACTATCTCAAGGGTGATCAGAAGAAATGGACAGAACCTGAGTTAAATATGGGTCTGAATATTTAGGACCATGTGATATTTCAGTTTTTCTTTTTAAATACATCTGCACACAAAAATTAAAGGAACACTTTTTTTATTGGGCCTGGCATGAAATCAATGAAACCTGTCTGATAATGTTCTGGTTG
>JBBPDH010000022.1:1792338-1803588 GCA_037974565.1 Clupeocharax schoutedeni
CTCGTCTCGTTCTCGTGAACCCAGTCTCGTGTCTCGTCTCGTCTCGTGGGAAAAGCGTCTCGTCACACCCCTAGTAATTAACAAATATGTTTAAAACCTACTTTTATGAACTAGTCCCTGGTTTTTCGCCCGATCGGAACGAAACCACTGCAGTAATAATCTGTGGACTCTCTAGATCAATAATTATCAAAACAAATTTACATATTTTAGTTTTTCGGTTAACACTAACGAGCTCATTAAAAAATGGGGCACAGACGTATAAACCCAAAGGCCTATAAAACGTAAACAATTGCGCTTCAATCAAACCTTTCATTAATTATTTTAAAAATGTTAAAAATCTCCTTTTTCAAACGAGTCTCAGGTTTGTCGCTCAATCTGGATCAAACCAATACAGAACCATTCGCTGGACTCTCTAAATTAATAATTATCAAAAAAAATTTACTTTTGTCTTTAGGTTAGCTGTAACAGGGTAATTTAATAAGTGCAGTGGCCACATCTACTCAAAAGCCTATAAAACCAAAACAATTGCAATTTTAACCACTGGGTGGCAGCGGAAGACCACTAATGGGCTATGTGAAAATCAAATCGGCTTTACACGTTTGCTGATGGAAACATTATAAAACCTCTATTATAACATTAAAAATCACATTTAATAAAGCTTTAACATTTTGCTCATTCACTTTTTACAAATATTGCAGAAAATCATTGCAATACCATATAAACTCTTTAAAAGAGAAGAGTTGCAAACACTGTCACCTATCATTTATTTAAAATATCGAAAATAGCAACTCAATGTGTGTGAATATATGCCTGTGTATGTGTGTGTCTGTGTCTGTGTGTTCACCTTAATATAATAATTTAAGCATTTCATTTGTGTGTGTGTTTCTGTCTGTCTGTGTGTATATATCTATGAGCCTATTGTCCATTTTCAATGTGCTTAAGTGTTGCTCTATTCAAAACCCTTCAGATGCTTGAACCCCGCTCATCGCCGCCTGCGGCTATATTACAAGATTATATTTACACAGAGATATACAGTTTTTAATCATTATACACAAATAGCTCCAGGAACATAAGAAACCACTCCAAAAATGATCAGTTTCTCAGGGTTTGATCTTTTACAGGTGCAACTGAACAGCTTGACCATAGTTTTTAGAACTGCCGACAGTGTTTCATCTAATTTCCAAATACAAATGTTGTTCTTTAAAGCATAATTTTAAAGGAAAAGGAAAGGAAATGGCAAACATCAAAATAAGAAATTATGTATTTCTAGTAGTGTTTTGCCATACAGCTGGTCACAGTGCAAGAGGAGAATAATAAGTACAGCAGTGTTTTTATAATTTTCCCTCATTAAATAAGATCAGATTCAGTATATAAAGCATAATGAGGTACTTGTGTAGGAATGTAACAGATACCAATAATGGGATGATTGTCATATTTAGAGATGCTGATTTCATTTGTTTTCTTTATCTCTCTTTATATATATGGGTGTGTGTGTGCGCACTGCACGGTTCGGTACGCCCTTGTGTACCACGGTAGTTTGGTTTTGCACTTCCTTTTTGGCGCTTAACCCGGCTACTGTTAAGCAGCAAACGCCAATGAGCGAAAGCCCTCCCCCGAGAGTTAATTTTCAAACACTAGGAGTGGTACGAGATCTCGCGAGATCAGATTTGGTAATGCAAGGATAACGTGACGATATCCTTGAATTACTAAAAGCTGCGCCTGTGAAGAAAACGGAACGAAATTCAGTTCGCATGAAAGGGCAAACAACCCTCTCTCTCTGTATCTCTCTCTCGTATGTGGTCTGTCTCTCGTTCATGACTTATCCGGAGCACGTCGCTCTCTCTCTGTATCTCTCTCTTGTTCTGGAGCGCGCGTCTCTCTCTGTTTCATTCATGACTTTTTCGGATCACACCCCCACCCCTCTTTTCCGGAGCACGCTTCTCTTTCTTTGTATCTCTCTCTCTCTCTGTATCTCTCTTTCTCTCTCTCGTGACTTTTCCGTATTTAAACCTCGGGTTTATCTTTACATTTTCTTTAAGGGTGATTTGTTAAACTGTTTAAAATGAAATGAAAGTATTCTGTGAGCACATCTGGGGCACATTTAGGGTTTACAGGCATTTTTTGACCAAACACGGTTTATAGGTCATTACCTCATTACCTAGATCTTAGCTCTTTTTCCATGCTTAAGAAAATTTTGTTCATTGTTTTGCACTCTGAGTTTTAAGACAGCACTACTTTGATAGTTACACTAATTATGGTTAATTGCACAATTGCAAAGGGATATTTGTGTTGTATATTTATTTTTATTTATACTATTTAATTTTTATTGTGCAGTTAATTGCCTGTCAGTTTGTGGCAAAATATTTAGCATTGTTTACATGTCATTACTGCACATCATTCATCAAAATAGAAGTTTTATTTCATAAAGTTGGACATGCATGCAAAATGGACATGCATTTTTTGCATTTTGTGTTTTCCAGTTAAATAAAAGTCTATTTTTGCTATATATTTAAACATTGAGGATTGCTTTTTAAATAAATGTCAGTCATGTCTCGTCTCCTTCTCATGAACCCAGTCTTGTGCCTCATCTCGTGGGAAAAGCATCTTGTCACACCCCTACCAATCACTGTTGTGGCTCCACCCACCTGCGCAGATTTAAGTTTTTGAATTTTAGATTTTAATTTTAACGTAGAATTTACTACTGTTTTTAATGTTTGCACAGTCAGTAATAGGAGTGGTTCAGGATACATTTGACTGTGTGTTGTACTTGTATGACTGCATGTGACAAATAAAGTATCTTGAATCTTGAATCCCTCACGCTGAGATAACTGGAGCTGAGCTCAAAGCTCCAGAAAGAAAAACAAACAAGCATGGCCAGCACTGGCATAATAGTCTAGAGGCAGAAGTCTGAAGAAGCACCAGCTTCGTGCAAATCTCCAGAATTAATTTTTTCAGGTTCACTGTAGAATACAATGATCAGGGAGTCAAAACAGTTAATGGAAACGTTGTTGTTTGTAAACATTGCCTAACACGTGTCCCATACGCTAATGGAAACTCAAGCTATATGACGAAGTATCTCAAGCACAGTCATGCTAACGGCTCCTGAACGGAGGACAGACTAAAAGGTAACTCTATTAATGTGGATGCTGATCCTTTCGTGTGGTGGAGGGCAAATGAGAGCAAGTTCCACCATGTTGCAAAAGTTGCACAATGTCACCTCTGTGTTCCAGGAACTTCTGTTGTGAGAGAATTTTCTCCACTGCAAGACACGGTGTAAGTGCAAGCTGCTCTTTGCAGCTGACAGTATTGACAAGCTTATCTTCTTAGAGAAGAATCTTATAATAGCAGAGGAATAAATACCTCATGCCCATAATGGCAATCATTGATAATGAAGTTTACATTGTGAATGTAGCTGAAGTATGTTTACTCTGACTAATGTGTTGTGTTTAGAGCACTTTAAAATGTTTAAAATGACATTAAAAAGTTTAGTTTTTTAATATTTTGTAAGTTTGAATTTTATACATGTATTCATATTTTGTTCATGAGTAAGAGGCAGTTTATTTGTTTTGTTGTGTTATTTGAAATGTTATATTTAACACTTGTGTTATATTATTAAGCACATTGGAAAAATAAAGATATAATTTTGGGAGAAAAAAAAAAGTTCTCTTTAAGCACAAAACACGTACCGACACCGTACCAAAACCCTGGCCCAAATACCAAGGTACGTACTGTGGGATACCTGTACCATTGCACCCCTAATATATAAATATATACACATACATATATATGAATATGCATACATACACACATATTTGATCTTGCGTACATGTGATTTAGGATGTTCACTTGATGATATTACCCTTTTTCTCCTCTCTCTGTTTATATAGTTGAAGGCTTATCAGCCAATTAAAGAAAAAAACAATATAAGGGCTTGTGTGTGTGGGCGGGCGGTTGCCACAACAGCCTTACTTCAGATCTAAAGACACTGAATGGTTTCCCTGGGCAACAGTCCTCATTTACTTTGTCGTCAGCCTCTGAGGCAAAGAGCAGGTCTATCTGATCCAACTAGAAAAAAGAAGAGAATAAAAGGAAGTGATAAAATGTAACAAATTATTTAAGTATATAGTTTATATACATGGTTATAGCAAAAACTAGTAATCAAGGTGGCTGGTTTTACAGATTTTTGCAGTAAATCTTTTTCAGTAATACTGGCCACACAGCACAGCTGTTTCCCAGCCTACCTCCAGAGAGTTAGTCAGATAAACAATATTCTCAAGCAGAACTGCTCGCTCATCAAACTCCAGCTCCAGATCCAGGACCCTCGGTCCATTCTTTTCCAGGTTGTCCTGACACGCACACATGCGCGCGCGCACACACACACACACACACACACACACACACACACACACACACAAAGAGCTATAACAAATGCTCCTTTACAGATCTTGTCACAAATAGGAAATCATTTTTCTTCAAGTTGTTCTGTTAAGATGTTTCATGCATGCATCCCTACGAACCAAGAAATGGGAGAATACCAAATTACTTTGTTTTTGAGACAGATGATAAAGTTGAGATCGATGCTAATTACATATGTGAATTAAGTAACTTGCCAGATTTAGCCTCGCCCTGAAAGACCAGCACACTAATGTGAAGAGATCATTATTGTCATAAAAGTGTTCTTTTCCAGGTATTAAAATTCTTATGATCTGACATTTCTGTAACACAGTGTTTGCAATGCCTTAGGTTAAAAATATTCTTTCTACAGCTCATGTTGTGGTTACACCACAAGTAGTTTTATTTTCATTTAAAAAATCTAAACACTAAATTTAAATCAATGTGCCACCAGGACCATGGTGCATAAGGTAAAACACAATATTACAAGACAGCATACAGTGCAGCCAACAAGAGTGGTAACAGCACAAGAATGAACACAGTGTTATGACAGGGTATGTCCTAGAAGCAGAGTTACTGTGTCCGCAATACAATGTGAAATCAGCCATCAGTAGCAGCAACAGGATTAAAGAAGTACAATATAAAAAATGTATATTTACAGTGAGTTTATGAGGGAGCTGTAGTTGAAGTGTAAGTTGTGTTTAATACAAATACATTTAAAATGCATCTATTATAAAGAGAAAAGAGCCGTTCAGATCACCTCATTTTTAATGTAACGTAGAAGTCCAAAAAGTATGTTTCTGCCAAAGGTTGACCTACTATAGTATAATGAAAGCTGCAATTTACTCTTGCTACATACTTTTTGTTATGCCAATAGTTACTGGTAACAACACATCATGTAAAAAGTTGTTGTCCTGACAGCTTACATTTCTTCTTAATTTTTGCCTTTTGAATCACAACACAACAGGAATTTTACTTTTCTAATTTCCTAGTCCTACCTTGATCATGGCCACAAATGGCATCACTCGTTTCATGTATTTCTTCAGCTCGGGCATGGCACCGAGTTCCATGGCAATGACCTTGTTGTCAGGCAAAGTTCCACTGTTGTTCTAGGAATCAAAGTAATATGATTATACACAATATACGATCCAAATGGCATTACAACCCTCTTTACAGAGAAGTTGTCATTTGTTGGGCTATTCCACACAAAATAAAATACAATAACACTCCTTGACAGTTAACTAATATTCAACCAAATTGAATAAATACAAAAAATAGCTGTTTTTGATTTAAATCCAGATGGAAAATCTGATGGTCTGATGGCATGTCTAACAGTTAGCCAACTGTGATAAGACAGATTCTATTGTTCTCTATGTTATTTTAGGAAAAAAACCACTATATTCCAACAAATAAAATTGTATTAGAGAATTCAATTTAAACATCATAGAGTGTCACACATCACAACACTGTCATAATGCACAGCACACCTATAATAAGTAAAATGCGAAATATTAATTTATGTTGAGTATTGAAAGAAATGCTGTCAACAATTTAGACAATAATGTTTGGAAAGATCCTATAACCAAAACAAAATGATCAAGCTGATAGCATTCCGCAGCAACACTGCACTTTGTAAGCAATTTAACAATTTAGTATAAAATTATGATATTGCAATTATCTAATTTCAGTGATGTAAAGCTCATTTCTCTCATTCAATCAACCAGATTGTTCAGTGCTTCTGGGCCATACAGTAAATGTCAGCTCTGTTTATAGGGAAATATTACAGCAGTTAATGTTATATGACAGTAGTTTCATCCATACCATCTGAAAATTCCCTATATAGCTAATATGTTATTTACTACTACAGATCTAACAGAAGAGTGTACAGGCCTCTGTTTCGCAAAATGTATTGTTTTGTGACAGTACTGACTGCTTTGTGACAACATGTCTATTTTAAAGGCTGAACATCAATCTTACCTTGTAGTGTTTTCCTAGGAGAGAGAGGGCACTGTGCTGCCAGCGTGGGTAGCTTTTTGCCACATAGACTGTGCAATGAGAGGGTTTGACTGGAGATTTGTTGTCTTCTTTCTGTGAAGGAAGAAGAATGCCCAAGACCGTCACAAACATATAAACATATGTGATGAATAAATGTACTCTACATATTTAACATTTAAGCACTTACAAGGTTACTGAATCTGTAGAATTCACTGAAGCCAAGTCATTGCTCTTTTCAGCAATTTTAGTTTTTTTTTTATCTGGCTTCGACACAGGCAATTTTTATCCATAAATGTCAATATAACCACCTGCTATATTTCTGTTTGCCACTATTTTTGGGCACAAAGCCACTCAAACAGTCCCAAGTCCCCAGTTCCCCAATGCTCAGCCCACGAACAGTACCTCCCCATCACTACAGCAACACCTAATCCAGTCTGACTTCCATTACCACATTGCTGCAGTGACATGGCTGAGAAAAGCACGCCTTCCCCCGTTCCCACTAACCATGCCTGAGTGTGGTTAAGGCTGTCTGAAAGAGAATGGTGCCATCTTAAAAGCAAGGGGACAACACATTCCTTCTCCGTCCACAGAGCCGTGGAGGTTGTGTGAGCATATTCTACATGACATCTGTCGTCTCTCCTTCACTCAGCCACTCAGTCTGACCCGGTGTGCTCCCTATTCTGACAGCAGCCTAGGTTCTGCTTAAGCTCAACTACAAATATTCCCACAGATAAAACTCTACAGTGATTTTAATAACAGAAATCTCACATTATATATGATTTTGCATGTGCATATTACACTTGGAGGAGATATACAGGTACTGTTTGGATTAATGCCGTTATGAAATGAGTGTCAAAGTGGCTTGGCTGAATTTGGCTGGTGTGTGGAGAAGTTGACAGGATAAGAGCCTGAATATGAATGTTGAAAAGGTAGTGATGGGGGAAAAAAAATGGACAGAAGAATTCCGGCCTGGATTCTGTTCTAGTTTTGTGATAAGAAATCAGTAGTGAGCAAGTTATGTATAATGTTTACTAAATTAATGGGGGTAGCAACACAAGTCTTAAATGACTGGCAAAGGTCTAAAAGCCAATGTGCCAGCAATTAAACATTTATTTAAAAAAAAGGGGCAAACTGCCACCCTGATTTCAAAGCAATATATGTTTATATTCAATTATAGTTAGCATATGACAAAGCATACTAAGTCAGATCTTAGCATACTTTCTTCTACCTTTTTAGAATCTGATTTCTTATCCATTCATTTTAACATGCAATTGTTTACTTAGCACATTCTAATGCTGCTCAACACACAGGCAATACCTTGTTCTTTGGAGGCTGCAGGTAAGCTTTTAGACGCAAGCGCAGGTCATGGGCTGTCTCCATCAGATACTGTGAGGATCGGATCAGAATTTCATCAACTGGACCAGCCAAAGGCCAGCTAGCCTTCATCAAGGAACCAGTCTGTGGAGGCAAAAAGCCAATGAATGTGAAGCTTTAGGAATACCATGTTCAGATTTTTTTTTCCAGATCAATGCGAGTACAAAGCACTTCTTTCCAAAATAATATGGACAATGTGGACAAAGTGAAAAAGAAAAAGGTCAGTTCACCCCTTTTCCACCAATGTTTTAATGACGTTATGGAAGCAGGATACTGACCTTCCCCAGAAGGGCCCAAGTGTATTCACAAAGGTGAGGACAGATGGGGGCCAGAAGCAAAGTCTGGTTCTCAATAAATTGGAACACCAGACTTCTGTGCATGCCTTCAATTGTCAGTTCCCGATACTTATCTTTGGCTGCCTAAACAGAGACGGCAAAATCAGGGCAAGATCCTCTTAGAAATAGCGGTTAAATGTAAGACTGTTATGGTGAGAGATCTGTGGATGAAATGGCCAAACCTTTTAATCAGTGTCATAGATGCTGACACAGCAAGCTCCTAATTGATTTTTGTTGTGTAATCATGAATGCAAGTGTATGTTACCTGAAACTCAAAGAAGCCACTCTTTAATGCCTCCTTGAACATCATCCTCTCATAATGTTGCTCAGTTTTATTGATACCAGAGTTCATTTCACTGGAGACACAGGAACAAAAAAATCAGCCAGTTTAGCATCTAAATGGAAACTTTATAAAGTGCCAGGGAGCAGTCAGTCTGGTACCTATATATGGAATATTATGTTTACCTAATGAACACTCGGTCATTGAATGTATTGGCAGGTCCAGTTCTCAAGTTGTTCTGGTTAGCAATCATCTCCTTGACCCATTCAACCCAGGTGTAAAGACGCAGAATGCCAGCATCTGCCATGGCCTCCACAAAATTTGCGTCTTCTACCGTATCTCCAGCATCAGCCAGTGCTAGGCGCATGCCTGTGAGACAAAGAACAACAAAAAATCAGTTCAGCATTTTTGTAAATTTTATCAGACATTTGTTAATTGCTAATTAAATGTGTACTTCATTGCCTTGGTAAATATCAAGTTACGTCAAGAAAATTGCCATGGTAATGTCAAGTTATATACAAAGAACTGAATTTCCCGGAGGAATCTTTGAGGGATTAATAAAGTTTTAATCCATCTATCTTTAAAGATAAATATATTCCTGATATTCATAAAAGGTAGCTTTGAATTGTATTAGGGCACTGCGAGACTGATTTTAAACCCAAAGCACAGGCTAAACTGCTATTCAACACTGAATGTGAAACATTCATTGAATTGAAACAGCAAAGAGCTTTTTTGTCCACATTAATTCGCCCTTTTAGTTTGTCATAAGTCAGACTTTACAACCCCTCTTGAAATGTAAAGTAGTGTAATCCTGCCTCTTAACATACAACTGTCTGATACACTGTAGTTATGTTGTCAGGAGTACAATATGCTGAAGGCCCTGTGCATGAAACAGTATAGACAAATTTCCTAAACATAGTCATAACTCTTCCACACAAAATATGTATCGTAAAGAATGACAAGGATGTTCATAAAATATCACTCAGCCCTATTAGATACACATTTTTCCCATAAATAACCAAGAGAAGCACATTGCACAAACACACACACCATCAGATGAGAGCTTGCCAGATGCCCACAGCTCTCTCCAGATGGAGTCTTTTTCTATTCTCAGACATCTGATGAAATTTAACAGAGCTCCATCATCAAGATGCACTTCCTTTGGCATAATCTTACTTTGTTCAATCAGCCTCAAAATGTCAAAAACAAGAATGCCTTCTGTGTTATGTGCTTCAAAAAAAATCTTGCTTTCAAAAGCAAACAATGAAACTCTTCTTGTCAGCTTTTTAAAACACGACATGCTATCTGAGGCCAATATAAGCAATGCCTTGCATGTTTTAAAAGGACTCACCATCTGCAGAAAACTTGGCAATTGCTTGATCCAGGGTGAGGAAGTTGCCAGTGGATTTGGACATCTGGTGAACATATATAGTATTACAAAAAACAAACACATATGCCCTCACAGCAGTCACCATCAATGATTGAACGTTAGAAAAACCCCACCTTCTCAGAGTTTAATAAGAGATGTCCATTGGCGCGAATTGCCTTTGGCCACTTTTCACTGCAAGAATAAAAAGTGCATTTCAAATCTTTGCATAAATCATTCAGTCAAACAGCTCCAAAACATAACATGTCACACTAAAGTTTTACAAGCAAATGTCCTCTCACACATTGCCAACATACAGACAAGGTGTTGTACAGGTGAAGTTTTTGGACATTCCTGTTCATGTTTGGGACAAAAAGTGATTTTTTTCTAGTTTCCTTTTAATCTAACTGTGTGAAGGAACAAGCCTGATACAGCACATAGAGAGAAAGAGTCTGTGTGTGTGAGAGAGCGTCTGTGTCCCAATACTTTTGGTTACTTTGGCCAGCAAGTCTGGCTTAAAATTCAGAGCGAGACATTGTATAACATCCATATTTTGAAGACATTAACAAAGATACAATGTTAAGGGCTGCAGCCTTGTAAAGTTACAGTGCCAGCAAGCAACAGTTACTTGGCAAGATGACGTGATGCATTAGTTGCTAGGTAACAGACATAAAAGTAAATCGTCGACGTTAGATTGCTTATTTAGGACTCAAGAAGATAAAATTCAGAAAAGTTTGTGTACAAAGAGTCTATCAAACACATGATTCAGATAAGAACTAATCCAAAACCGGTTTCACTGCAGCTCTAATAAGATCCACCTAATTTTTGCATAAAGAACTATAAACCTAACTCAATAAACAAGGGGAAAATAAACTCCTGCTTGCTTCAAAACATTTGAATAGGAGTGCATGTTTTAAAAGGCATTAAGCCAACATATTTAAAGTTGCGTTAACCTAAATCAGTGTTCATAGACTTCAGCATTCAACACCATCATTCCTCACAATCTATTTGGGAAGCTAAGATTGCTGGATCTGAACAAATCCCTCTGCAACTGTCTCCTGGACATCCTAACTGGGACACATCAGTCAGGATTGGGAGCAGCACCACCATGCTGAACACAGGGGCCACTCAGGACTACTGTTCACACTGTTGACCCACGACTTGAACCACATCAAGTTTGCTGAGGACACATCTGGTATGGGAATTGTAACATTTAGGAAGACCCTACATAGGAGTGTGAAGACAGCCGAAAAGATCATTGTGGTCTCTCTCCCCTCGGTCATGGACATTTACATTGCATGCTGCATCCGTGAAGCCAAAGGCATTGTGGATGACCCCACTCACCCCTCACACACTCTTATCCCCACTCCTGTAGCATACAGGTCTCCACTACCAGAACGGAGGAACAGATTCTTCCTTCAGGCCATCAGATCCCTCAACTGGAAGTGAAACTAAAAACTGTCTACATCCCCACAACCTCTCAGATGCATATTTACTAGGGATGTCCC
>JBBPDH010000022.1:1847136-1861540 GCA_037974565.1 Clupeocharax schoutedeni
ATTTTATTGTGTGATTAATTGCCTGTCAGTTTGTGGTAAAATATTTTGCAGTGTTTACATGTTATTACTGCATATCACTCATCAAAATCTCGTCTCGTCTCGTTCTCGTGAACCCAGTCTAGTGTCTCGTCTCGTGGGAAAAGCGTCTCGTCACACCTCTAATATATACACACACACACATACCCACATATATATGGGTCAATGACATAAAAGGTTTTTCAACATGCCAATTTTAAAATACTAAGAATAAAATCTTTTGCAACTGTTAGATTGTTATGTAAACAGTTAGATTGTTGTGTAAACATAAATTAACATTAATTTATTTAATTAAGTAATTCTAGTGTTTTTTCATAAAGATAAATTGCCCAAGGTCTTAAAAAATGTCATGTGGTGCGACCATAATATATCACAAAACTATACATTTTAACATACTTAATTAATAACTTACTTAATTTTTACAAGTTGTCAGTAATATCAAGCGTTTAAAACACGTGTTTGCATTTCTTTTGAGTTTTGTGAATTACAATCTCTTATTTTAGATCTATAATGTCACTGTTGCCATATAAAATGTATTTAACTGACTAATTTTTCCTGTAAAACACATAAAACTGATAATGTTTTTAAAATACCATTCACTTAAGCATAATGTATCATTTATTAATGTCTCAGCTACAGAAATTAGATACTTTATTTTGAATTTAATATAGTTCTTGTTATTGGTCGCACCACATGATGGGTTTTATCATTAAAAATCAATTTACAGAGCTCAACAAACAAATTCCACACAATTATATTTCAAACAGATTTCATTAACATTTCAAACATGAACTTAAACTCAAACTATGTTCTCTATAGCACATTTCATACAAAGAATAACACAAAGTGCTTTACAGGTTAAAAGAACAGACAACCCTCCCTCCCTCACTCACTCTCCTGCACACAGCCGTAAACATACACTCTCAAAAATATGATATGGCAGGCACTGAGGAACCAGGTGAGGAAAGCATTAATTACAGTGCACCTGGAAAGTATTCACAGCGAATCATTTTATCCACATTTTGTTATGTTACAGCCTTATTCCAAAATGGATTAAATTCATTTTTTCTTCAGAATTCTACACGCAGCATCCCATAATGACAATGTAATAAACATTTACTTGAGGTTTTTACAAATTTATTAAAAATAAAAAAGTTCTCTCCAAAGGTGTTCAATTGGATTCAAGCCTGGGGCCTGGCTGGGCCATTCACAGAGTTGTCATGAAGCCACTCCTTTGATATCTTGGCTGTGTGCTTAGGGTTGTTGTCCTGCTGAAAGATGGACTGCCACAGTCTGAGGTCAAGAGCGCTCTGGAGCATGTTTTCATACAGGATGTCTCTGTACATTGGTGTAGTCATCTTTCCCTTTATTCTGACTACTCTCCCAGTTCCTGCTGCTGAAAAACATCCCCACAGCATGATGCTGCCACCACTATGCTTTACTCTAGGGATGGTATTGGCCTGGTGATGAGCGGTGAATGGTTTCCTTCAAACATGACGCCTGGTATTCACACCAAAGAGTTCAATCTTTGTCTCATCAGACCAGAGAATTTTGTTTCTAATGGTCAGAGAGTCCTTCAGGTGCCTTTTGTCAAACTCCAGACAGGCTGCCATGTGCCTTTTACTAAGCAGTGGCTTACGTCTGGCCACTCCACCATACAGGCCTGATTGGTGGATTGCTGCAGAGATGGTTGTCCTTCTGGAAGGTTCTCCTCTCTCCACAGAGGACCTCTGATAGAGTGACCATCAGGTTCTTGGTCACCTCCATGACTAAGTCCCTTCTCCCCCGTTCGCTCTGTTTAGATGACCAGCCAGCTCTAGGAAGAATTCTGGTGGTTTAGAACTTCTTCCACTTACGGATGATAGAGGCCCCTGAGTTCCCTGGGACCTTCACCGCAGCAGAAATTTTTCTGTAACCTTCCCCAGATTTGTACCTGAGACAATCCTGTCTTGGAGGTCTACAGACAATTCCTTTGAATTTATGCTTGGTTTGTGCTCTGACATGAATTGTTAACTGTGGGACCTTACATAGACAGGTGTGTGCTTTTTCAAATCATGTTCAATCAACGAAATTTACCACAGATGGACTCCAATTAAGTTGCAGAAATATCTCAAGGATGATCAAGGGAAACAGAAGGCACCTGAGCTCAATTTTGAGTTTCATGGCAAAGGCTGTGAATACTTATGGACATGTGCTTTCTCAATGTTTTAATTTTTAATAAATTTACAAAAATGTATTGCCTGTGGCAAGTGCTTTTTACTTTGCATGTCAGTGGCATCTGGTAAAATAAATTAAATGAATTAAATAAATAATAATAAATAAATAAATTGCACACATCATGCTCTTAATATTTCTTTCTTATTTTGTACAAAGATGAACTAAATATTGTTTATGAAAAATGAGCAAAATGACTAATTATGTAAAAAATAATTCCAAATAATTCTAAAATTAGATACTTTGTTTTTCAATCATCTGTTGAATATAAAAAGCAAAAAAAACCCAAACAATCTAGGACATATATCTATGATGGAAAACAATCTGAAGTGGTCGCGCCACATGATAGTTGGTCGCACCACATGACATTTTCAAGTTCAGTCAAATCTTACTGACATAGGATTAGCCACCTATCCAAAACAAGCCAGCTTCCCACAAAAGTTCACTATGAAATTTATGATAAAAATACATATTTGTGGAAACAACGTAAATTCATTGTTTTTTTTGAGGTCATACCACATGACATCCAAATACAGCAACTCCATTACAGCAGTTAAAAAGGTTATTTAAAAAAAAAAAAAGAGTTACAAACCTGCTTTCAGCTTCCATAGGTCTTCCGGGCTTTGAGTAGATTCCATCATAAAAGTTCCAAAATTGTAATTTCGTGATGGTCGCACCACATGATATTTAATGAAATTGACATCATCGGACAAAGTTTGAGTATTAGGATAGAAATATAACCGCAAATGTTTGTAGTGGATTTGGAATCATATGAAAGAAGTTTTCAGAACAACAGTCATGGCCAGACGATCGCACCACATGTTAGTTTGACACCTAAAATTACAGAAAAATTACAAAGAACAGCTGATTTTTGAGAGGTGAGTACATATATGGGAGAGGTACTACATGCAGACAGTATATTTTTGAACATTGAAACCTTTTTTAACTTAAAAAACGTCATTGACCCATATATATATATATATAATTTGAAACAGACGGTCTTCCCTGAAGTGGCAAGAATACCAAATTTCCTTCGAGTGCAGTGATGACTTATCCATAAATGATCCAAAAGGCACAAAAGGATAACATTCAAAGAACCCATGAGTTGAAAATAAAACATTTTGGAACACATGGAGCCCAGAACATGTACAACTACTAAAACCGTACAACTAATAAAAAAAACCTTATGCAGATTGGTGGGTGTCTGAAGGTGCAAGCCCTGACCTGACAAAAAGACAAACAGGCACACATACACAAGCATACAATCCCACCCTTATGCACACAAATATTCACACACTCGCCCCACATACAGACACACAGAAATGAACACCGTACACACACTCCCCATTGATACTCTATACACCTTTTGCTCTGGAGTGGAGACAGTAAGACCACCCTGGCCGCTGCAGCAGCAGAGACCACCAGCCCAGTCCCCGACCGGACGGCCAGCTCATCCTTTTCTTTCCCCTGCCCCGGATAGTGAACAGAACAGGGGTGTTTAAAAAAAAAAAAAAAAAGACCCTATGCTTCCCCCCTCCTGCTCAAATGTAGTGTTGGTGTGCATTGTTCTAAAGTGCTTTAAAACAGGGGAGAGGCCTGACACTGCCCACGCTCTGCCAGCTTGTGTCAGCTCTGCCCCTCCCCAGAGCCCTCAGTGTCTATGTGCAATTTAAAATTGGGAGGTGAACACTGGAGCCAGAGGTGAGCCTGAAGGAACAGACCGCCCTCTGGACGCCATTCAGTGTGCCGCCCCCCAAGGCCCTATATGTGTGTGTCATGTGAGAGTCAGTAATGAGAGTGTCCAAGTTGTGATGTATGATTGAGACAGAGGAGGAACACCTCCCCTGCATCCCAGCAATGCAGCTGCATCTCAAAGCCCTATCTATATGTTGGTGTGATGGAACGGGAGGAGGGAAGCATTAGTGATGGGGAGGAAAGGATCAGAGGGGGCAAAGTCTACCCTCTTTGGAGCCTCCTTCCCCCGCTGAACCCCATTGGCACCCCCGTTACCCAATATGCACCCAGGATGGGGTGGCCCAGGCCCATACAGACCAGGGCCCATGTCAGCAGCACCACCCACCTCCACAGAGACTGGGGCAGCTGATTGGACATGACTGCAGAGGAAAACTACACCCACCCCAACATTCAGTCAACTACCAGACTACATAAGAAAATAGACACCCAGGTTGAGCCCGTCCTCCACCTCTATTGGACCCTAAGCAATTCTAGAACAAAATCCAAAAAAAAACCCTCAAAAAAAATCCACCACAGTCATGTAAATTTATTGCTGCTGGAGGTGGCACCACTTAAGATTAGGGAGCAATTACCTTTCAAAAACGTGGCGATGTTGTAAATCCTCTCACACCACACTATATGCATAAGCATGAAAAAACAATAAAACTGATGGTGACAAAATATTCAGTAACTGCAAATGAATAATACCAGTACTCTGTCACACACCTATTAGCAATGACAACTTTGAGAGGAAGAAGTAACTTTTTTAGCATAGAGGGGCAATTGACACATTCCTCTTAGCAAACTACTTTAATTCTCCTAAGGTAACAAGGGTCGATTTTAATTTATTTTAGAATGTGTGAAATTTGTGTTTAACCTTTATATTAATGTATGTTTCAGTATAGCATCTGAATAATAGACTAACAATTTCGTTCAACAAAAATCTTTTATGCTCAATAAGATATATTTTTGGTTATCACACTTTTTACATACAACCCGTTTAATTGCCTGTAAGCAAAATAATACATTGTACAGAAATCAAATTCAACGAACATGCCTTTTATTACCCAACAATCTTTTGCTGAACATTTGAGATGCCCTTTCTTTCCAACTAATAGCTGTTAATACACTCTCATCACACAGAAAACCACTCCTACACTGTCTATAGACTCACTAAAAAATTAAACCAGCAGGTCTCAGCTTTGTATGTAAAGAACCTGATTTCTACTTAACATACCAAAATAAACACAATTTTCCTGTCATTAAAAACCAACTGTTCAGTTGGGTGATGAACTGAGCATATTTTTCTGGATACATGTCTTCAGGTTCTTCAGGAACAAATGCAGGGTGATTTCATTCCGTCTTTTCAACGGTGCAGCATTTGTTTCATTCAGCAGTTTTGCAGGAACACACACAGGCTTCATCTTGGATTGGTGAGCTTGGATGAGCCTAGCTTGGAACGAGTCTTTTTATTGTTGGTAGCAAACTGAAGACAATTTTTTTCCAAAGTAAGCATACAAAGGTAATCTTAAAAGTAAATCTTGAGCTGTGGTTGATTAGTTTGTCTTGCTTATAATACTTCAGATTCTCTGAATTGAGGAACAAGAGTTAAAACGAAATTGGCCAAAAAACATAGCAGTGGTTTCAGACAGGGCCGTGAATGCTGATGAGACTAAATATCTCTCAACCATGTTTGGTTGTGCCAATGCAGACAGTGTTTCAGAAGATTTAGATAAACATAGAAAAATACATACCACATACAGCATTGTGTACAATATTTATTCTGATCATATTAATTAATTACTTTAAGGTAATACAGGTTAAAATTCAGCAGTAATCTTGACAATGAGAACTGTACTGCAATTGTATTTTTGTAATATGTAAAGTACTTCAATAATGATCAAGTATGTCTGGTTCAAGAAATGTATCTACAACGTGTGGTAACAGGTTTTTATTTAATATTTTACTTGTTTAGACAATTGATATTAGTTTTCCAAAAAAACTTTTAATTATATGACATCCTTCTACTTTGTTACAATGACCAAATGTAGAAAAACAAATTCATATCAAGTCCAGCTGCATTTATAACTGACATAACTGGCTAGTTTGAAAGTGTGCTTCTAAACTTTCTAAGCATGAACCAAACTAATGAACAGCTTTGGTCAAAGAACCTCCACCACACCAAAACCTCTTAAAAGTAAAAGTGGAGCATGTGTAAATCAATAGTGAATAGTGAATTCTTTTTTTTCCTCATTTATGGATTTATTTTCAGTTTAATAATAGTTTAATAATTTCTGTGCTTTGATTAACAGTTATTTACAAGGTGCCTTCTGTACTGCCATGTCTAGTCTCTCTTCACTATTAAGTCCTCATTTCCTTTCATAACCAGGCCCTGATTCCATAGTGAAAGGCAAGCCTTAGTGTAGGTAAGTGTTTAAACTTGAGATGTTGCACTTGGTGATTTCAGAGCACTGGTCCTGGTTCTTCTTGACCCTGTAGAAGTGTTCCACATAGTTGGAGCGACCAAGGAGCTCCACAAAGTCCTCATCATGGGTGATGATTAGCAACTGGAAGTTACGTTGCCGAGAACGACTCTTGATGATTCTGTCACAAGAGGCAGAAGAGCAGATGGTTCACAAGCAGAAACAATGCTATGAATAAAATGCAAAAAAGCTAACATAAGCTAATCACAAAAAACCCACCAGACCCTGTACTGATTATATATCTTATTTTACTGACTAACCAATGTGTAAAGCTAATTACAAAACAAAGAAGGTTCAATTTAACTCACTCCACCAAGGCTTGGGCTAAGGACTCAATGTTTTCTCTATCTAGATTGGTGGTGGGCTCATCCAGGGCCAAGATGCCACAGTTAAGACAGAATGTTTCGGCCAAAGCCAGTCGAATGATAAGAGAGGCCAACACCTGTGCAAAATGGAGAAGGGGAGAAAAGCCAAAAAAAAAGATTAGAGTAGTGATGGAAATGTTTATGTAATGCTGCACCAACAAAATTGTTGTTATTGTCATTTCAATACACACAATACATAGTCAAATGAAACAACATTCAGGAGCTAGAGGGACAGAACGCTCTTCATAATCACTCTGTAGTATGTGCAATTATTGACTGGGGGCTCTTCTCAGTGTACGCAGGAACATCAATTAACAACGTTCTCTGAATAATCTCAATTGACAAGTTGTTGATGTTCAAGAAACAGTGATCATGGCATACTTTCCTGAAGTCAACAACCATCTCTTTTGTTTAGTCGAAGAGAGTCTGTTGGCTATTAAATCTCCACAACAGCACCTAATAATTCCTACAAACCCACCACAGACATGTCATCAGCAAACTTAACATGGTTTGAGTTGTGCATTGCTGTACAGTCATGGGTCTGTAGCTCACAATAGCTCCAGCTCTGCCACTTGAATATAGAATTGCTATCAGAGAATTACTACTATCAAGCAATTTCTGATTGACACATGTGATACCAAGTTACTCATGCAGGCTTGCCAGTAGATGGCCCCTAACTGAAGCCTAAATCAGCTCAGCAACATGGTAGTGGGGAATTATTTCCATTGTAGACAAGTCATTGCAAAAAGGTCATTGCACAATTTCTGTAGTGGGCAATAAAATAGAATATCTTTATATCTTTATTAGAATATCAGAATCTAACCATTACACCAATATGCCACAAAAAATAGCAGATATGCAACATACAGTCTAACAAATACTACAATGTTAAGCTCTTGAGCTTAAAAATTTAGACACCCTCTTCTCACATCATGCAATTAGTTGCAGTCTGAGGTAATGTTTGCTCATGACATTACTAAGGCAATGAACATTAGGGAGATGTATGGTAGAAACTTACAGGTCTCTTGGGGTAATGAAAGCATTAAGCCCACTCACTATGATTCTATTCCCCCTAACCAAGCTGCAATTACTGCCTCCATTGGTCCTGATCTTGGCATTTTATCAAGAATCCACGGCTTTACAGCCGCTGCTTAATGAAAATACTGGGGTTTAATTTCTAAAAGTTTAATTACTAAAACACATGTACAGGTATATAATCCAACAAGTAAATTGCTACTGAAAGCATAATCAGGCAACCCTCGATTAAGAGCTTTATCTGTATTAGTACTTGGTCTCTGCAAATAATCACAAATGAAGTATTTGACCATGGGTTGTGCATAAACTTAGCTCTTATCCGGTTTTCTTCACTAGATTGTGACAAAAAGCACAGGTGGTAGTCTAGAGGTTAGAGCATTCGCCTTGCGATCAGGAAGCTGTGGGTTTGATTCTCAAGTTTTCCTGGCTGCCCTCTGCTTCACTTTGTGAATGTCTTAAATGGTGTTCAAACTGTGTGTTGTGGTGTGTTCACATATGACAGAATGGTCACTTTCATAAAAGCTTTCAAAGCCTAATAATGGCAGTCAGTGCGACATACCATATGTGAATTGAATGTGTATGTGCTGGTTGCTAAATTCCATACCTTTTGTCCTGCACTACAACGTCCTCGCATGTCTAAAGCTGTGTCGCCCTTGATCATCACCACTCTGTAGTTGTAAGTCCTTCTTTTCACACCAGCAGAGGCATTCTCATCTACATCAGAACGAATTTCCACATACTCTATGTCTGGGGGAACATGGCAATCAGGAAGAATACTGATGTACTACATGTACATGTTTATTTACAGCTATGTTTCAGAGTTCATGTCAACTCCATAGCAGTGGAATGCCAGTTAAAGGAAATAGGACATAAACTATGTCTGATTTCAGGATTTATTTGTTTAGAAAGACCTTGTCCCCGGTATGTGCTCCTCCAAAGGTCTCGAATGATTTTGTTGATCTCTTCCATCTTCATACTGTGAAACTTCATGATTGTTCTAAATAAATAAAAAAGATTATCAAGAGATCTGAAACAAAAGTGATTCATATAGATGTGTTATTTACTAAACAAAATAAATGCAGTAAATATCTTATATTTAATACCAAAATAAAAAGTGCATCAGTTTTCTATTTCAGAATCTCAGAAAGCATGATATGAAAAATTGAGCTTGGTCTTTCCAATCAGATATGCAGACAAAGCAGTGATGCTATCATAATGAGAACCTTCTGGGGGAACTGATAAGGGAACCTGACTAGACAAGCAAGTGAACAAAATCCTGCAAACAGCAACATTTCCATTTCCATTGGGGTAGTGGTTTGAATATCCTGTTTATCAAAGTCAAAGTCAAAGTCAACTTTATTGTCAAATCTGCCATACGTACCAGACATTTGAAATTACGTTACTCTCAGTCCCCAGTGCACACATGTAACATTAAATACAAAAAATATACAAAAGGTGCAATTTTAAGAATACGTACATGTAACATTAAATACGGAAGTGTGCAATTTTTTAAAAAACATATATATACAACCAGATACAATTATGCATATTATCTATAAAAAAATATGGTGCAAAAAGAGCAAGATTATGGTATGTATCATACCACAGATACATACCATGTACCATAACACAGTGGATTATGATGATACACCATTGCATGCATGCTGTATTTTTGAATACAGCAGGCAATGTAAGACAGAGCCATAACCAAAGTAAAGGCATATTCAAAACATAAAAAATACATGGTTTATGTAAAATAACCATTGCCTCCTGCAACAGACCTGCAACAGGAAGAGCACTTGGTCAGAATATATGTGTTTGAAGACCCTTTCCAAACACAGTCATCTACAGGTTAGTGTACTCATCGCTATCTGATGCAGGGTCATATCTCTTTGATTTTCTGTATACAAGTATCTATTAGATTTCTCAGGAATTTCAGAAGATAAAACAGTAAAGTGGCACTCAACAATGTTTTTTGTTGTCTAGTCTATTAAGTAAAGTTGCAATAAAACAAACCAACATTAAATAGCTTTAAATTTACTAAATTAATCTAATCTACTAATCTAATGAATGCATGCATATATGAATGGAGATACTAAACAAATAAATTCCTTCTGCACATGTGCAATTTAATTTAATATTCTCATAGGATGAATGTGTTAACATTTTAGACTATGCTTTTTAGATGTGGAGCACTAGAAAACGAACTAGCAATTTCTGCATAGCAAAGCCAATCTCTTCTGTAGTCCTTGGAGTTCATGAGCCTATAACTACCAATGCAGGGTTAGAGTTTATTAGAAAATAAATCCAAGATTAACAATCAGTTTATACATGTGTAATTGTACTGATTTTGGTCATGTTGCTGCTTCCCAGAACTTTTCCAAGACTAAATGCAAAGACAGCTGCTGTGCACTGAAGGTAATATAAGAATGACTTGCATCCACAGACATCTTTAACATTAAAGTCATTTAACATTAAAATACATTATGACTAAGTATGTAATTTTACTGAAATATTAGAAATGAACTACACAGTGTTACGTGCCCTGGCTCGTATTGTGTTTTTTCCCCTTCTCTCTCTCATCCTTTTTCGTAGATGCTGGTGGTTGTGTCCGTCCACCTTATCCAACCACTGTGATTGGCTGATCTAACTGGGAATCCCCGATTGGAGGAAGGTCGCGGATGTCCTGCCTCCTGGTATTTGAAAAGCCCTGGGAAAGCAGGAAGAAAGGAGCCTTGGGGTCCCGAGATACTCGTGTGTGTGTGTTTGCTTGCTTCGCTTAAGAGATAAAACTACCTTTGTTAATCTTCTGTTTAAACTTCGTTCTTCTTTTGTCGTGTTGTTTGGGATTACTTTTTGTATTCTTTGTGTGGGCTTCAGGCATACACTGTTTGTTTTGGTGAAGGTAGGTGTTTTAGGCAGGTTTAAGGATGTTTTCTTTTGTTAAAACTTGTGAATAGTTGTAAATATGTGTATATATCTTTATAACTATTATCTTTATATTATTGTGTTTGGGTTGTAAATAATGGGTTTATTAGTGTACATATTATAAATAAATTGCTGTAACTATAAATTTCCTCCTCTCCGTCTCGTATTTGTGGTCGGTTGCACACCAAAATTGAACAACCTAGAGAGCCAAGGAATCTGGGACATAACAGTTTATTGTTTATTGATCTATAACAAAATAAGATGGTTACATTTAAACTATTCAACCACACCCATTTACCACTGCATGACCTAGCTCAGTCATCATGCCTTCCTTGTATTGACCAAGTAATGGCAAGAAAGACAGCACATCAAATTGAAAATTTCTGCTGCCAAATAATCCTTGTGGTTGACTAGAAATGTGATTTTATTTAGTTTAAAGTATAGCTTGCGCATTTATTTCTCTCATGTGCATCCTCCCTTTCAGGATCATGCTGGGGTTGTATAATCAATCACAATTATTAAAGTATTATTTGACAGAGCTATGTTCCAAAGTATAAAAAACCCCCCAAAAAACAACCAAACAAACAAAAAAAATATGTAGGTTTCTTGGTTCTTATTAAGGGCATATGCCAACAAGATGAATTAAAGCAAAAAAAAAAAAACTGACGGGGGAAGCTGGGCTGACGGGGGAGCGTTGTTGGTGTGGGGGGAGGGAGGGGTTTAAGATGAACGTACTAAATCGAATCACTTGAGAAAGTTCACTTAAAAGATCGCGAACGACACAACACTACTTCCCACTGCCATTCCTCTGTTAACAGCAAGAAAACAGACTCCAAAACTGCTATTATTTATTTATTTTTAATCGAGAATAAGCTCTCGCAGCACTCGCGACACCGGAGCCACTGTCCTGAATATTGCGCTCCGGAGTTTAGGCTCCGTCAAGCGTCGAAAATGTATGTATGTATAAAATTCAAACTTACAAAATATTATTATTTTTTTAATTTTAATGTGCCTCTTTAAGTGCTCTAAACACAACACAGTAGTCAGAGTAAACATACTTCAGCTACATTCATGATGTAACATTATCAGTTATTGATATTATGGGCATGCGGCATTTATTCCTCTGCTATTATAAGATTCTTCTCTAAGAAGATAAGCCAGTCAATATTGTCAGCTGCAAGGCAAGGGTGGCTTGCACTTGCACAGTGTCCTGCAGTGGAGAAAATTATATCACAACAGAAGTTCCTGGGACACAGAGGTGACATTGTGCAACTTTTGCAACATGGGGGAACTTTCTCTGATTTGCCCTCAACCACACAAAAGGATCAGCATCCACATTAATAGAGTGAGTTACCTTTTAGTCTGTCCTCCGTTTAGGAACCGTTATCAGAATAACTACGCATGAGATGTGTATGGGACACGTATTAGGCAATGTTTACAAACAATGACGTTTCTATTAACTGGTTTGACTCCCTGGTTGTTGTATTGTACAGTGAACCTATAAAAATCCATCCTGGAGATTTGTACAAAGCTTGTTCCGCTTGTGCTGGCCATGCTTGTTTGTTTTTCTTTTTTTCCTGTGTCTGTGTGCCGAACTACCGCGGTACACAAGGGAGTACCAAACCGTGCAGCATGTACCGAACGTCCGATATTTTACAGTGTGCCATTGTATGCCTAGATCTTATATTGGCATAAGCCTTAATAATATTGTTATAGTAATAACAGAAGTATTTATGTTATAACAACAAGAACATCTTTCTGTCTATCTATCCAGTCACATGTGCAGGGTGAAGGCGTGTCTGGGGCACGCGCTGAGGGCATGGGCCTATGCAAGGCCTTGAAATCTCAAAGTCTGACATAACTGGGCCCCAGGACAAAAAAGGTTTTCGGGACTTCTGAGCACAATTAGAGGAGCTGGTTCCTTTCAGGGTCAAATCCTAAACAGAAGCTCTATTGAACGTTGGTTTAAGAAACCAAAATATAATAATTTTAAGAAACAAACACTGGGGTGAATTTTAGGACATATACACTCAGCTCCATACTTATTTTCCCCCTTGAGTCTGCACAAAAAATATACAAATTTTAGGACCTAAAGCTAGATACACAGTAGCAGGTAAAAATGTCAAATATATTTTTGGTTGATTAGCTTAAACTCATATTACAGAATGAGAAATCCTAAGTGAGTGAAAACCAAAACTCTTTAAAAATACATTGTTTTGTTAAACATTACTGTTATTTTGATCGTTTAAATTCATTTTTTTCTTACATTTAATTTATTTGAATTAAATGTTAGTGTTTTTAAATTTTAGTGTAAGACCGAAGTAATTAAACAGAGCACTTTTTTAATCTAATCTCTGGCAATAATTACTGTGCTGGCTGTATATCACAGATGGAATACCCCCTCCTCCTCACTTCCACCTCAAAACCAAACTGTGATCAGATGATAGTGATGACAAGCATAATGAGTGAGTCATCTTTACGGGAAAAAAAAAACAAAACAAAAAAACAATTAATAACTAGAACTGCAAGCAGTTATTAACGGGGTCCAAGTGACGGCACGGTCCGCATCCCGGGCTCCGTCGAGAACGAGCAAGTCAGGTCGGAAAAACACATGCCGTGCGAAAAGCTGTCACAGATGTGTAAGAATTGATGTCAAAGAGGTTGATTAGAAATATTCACGTGTAAGTTATAGCGCCCCCTATGGAACAAAATGTTCCTTCCCTTGCAGGTGTTTATAACTCGGCGTGTACATGTATTATACCGAGTTTGGTTATGTTACGTTGTTTACCTGTGAGGATTTTGACCTGAAAGTAATGACAGGCATTGTGATTGCACACAGAAAAAGGAGAATGTTTGAGCAAATAGACCAGACCCACTCTAATCAATCATTGAGATATTTCATGGATTGACTCAGAAGTGCCCCATGGTAAAGTATACCAAATTCTGGAATTCCATTTTAAGCAGATTTTGAGATAAAGGAATGTGGCATTTATAGCATCCCCTATAGGCCAAATTGTGCAATCTTTTGCATTTTGCCACAACATTATGTCTCCTCCAAGTTTGGTTGTGGTATGATGTTGTTCTTTGAAGATATTGGCTTCAGATTAAATATAGGCCACACACGCTTAATATATATTTGTGCGTAACATCAAAATGAATGCACAAATCAAAATCCGCTTCAATCCGGTTAACAAGATATGACTAAAATCGTAATTACCCTTGTTAGAGCGCCACCTAGTTGTGAACATGTGCCATCTTTTGCTAATGTCCAAAACTTCGTGTGTTGTTTGTGTCCAAATTGAGGTTATGCTAGGATGTTGACCTTTCAAGATATTGGCTTCAGAGTAAAAATAGGCCACACCCGCTCTATAGTAATTGCCAGGTAACATCAAAACGATTGCCTAAATCAAAAATCTGTTTCAGTAACTTTTTGCGGCCATCAACATAGATGACGTATGGAAAATTTGGCGACATTCGGATAAACGTCCTTGGGCAAGTTAACTTTTGTAGGTTTCGCGCTTCAGCCAAAATTGCGGACAGTGGGCGTGGCCTATGGGAAATCGGAGATATACATTTGGTGGAGTACCTCCCAGAGAATAAGCAGGTGAA
>JBBPDH010000022.1:1869750-1884647 GCA_037974565.1 Clupeocharax schoutedeni
TGAGCTTCTAGGGAGGCTGGGAAATGTAGTCTTTCAGCGTGTGGTAGCGTGGGAGTGTTTGGAGTTTTACATGACCGTCCTGTGGGTGACTCTCATCACTCTTATGTTTTTTTGGGGGAGAAAGTAATCAAATGTGCCAGTTTCAAGGGAGGAAAGAACAGATACTGCTCCCCGTTTTATATTTGGATCTGCTCTGTGGCCGACATTAGCGAGCCAAAGACGCCTGGCTAGCCACCACTAAAGCCGAGGCTGAAAGGCAATATTTTTTTCTGTCCACCCTGAGTGTCTGCTCCTGTCTGCACTGTGCCCCTGCTCCTTTCCCTGCTTTCCCCTTGGTTCTGGAGGGCCCTGTTCCCTGCCATGCTCCCTGCCCTGTTCTGGTCCCGCCCTCTCCCGGTTCCTGTATGCCCTGACCCTGTGTGCTCCTGTTTGTGTGTGTCCTCCCTGGTCCTGTTCCCTTCCCGTCCTCGGTGTGGCTGCCCCTCTGTATGTGTGGCTGTCCCTCTGTATGTGTGGCCGCAATTCTGGTGTGTGTGCAGCCCCGTCAGGTATGTGTGTGCGGCCCTCCTGGTATGTGTGAGGCCCGCCTGGTGTGAGTGCGACCCCTCCTGGTCTGTGTGGCCCCTCTTGGTCTGTGTGCCCCCTCCTGATGTGAGTGTTTGCCCTTCTGGTATGTGTGGCCCCTCCTGGTATGTGTGGTCCCTCCCGGTATATGTGCGGCTTTTCTGGTGTGTATGCGGCCCCTCTGTGTATTCAGCCTTGTTGTGTTCTCATCCTGTGCTCCTTATTTCCCCAGCCTCCTGGATCAGCCCCAAACCTTCACCCTGTCTGGCCCTGGTCTGACTCCCTCCTCGCCTGCTCTACCCTGCTGTTCCCGTGTAGACCCACTAGGAGTCCCCCTGTCCGTGTCTGGCCCTCATCACCTGTCTGTGGTTCTGTGTCTGTTAATTACCTTTTGTTCTCTTTGGTCCTGTCTTCCCCTGTGCAGCTGATGTGCATTCCTGGTGTCATCATGTCTGTGTATTTAAGGTCTGTGTCTGTCAGTGTTCCCGTCTGTCCATCGCTTTAGAGCGCCTGTGAGTCTGGTTCGTGTATTCTGGTTTTTGTTCCTGGCCCTCGTGCCTCTTTGTTTTGGAAAAATAAAAGTACACTCTGGTCATGGATCCCTGGTCTGGTTATGGTTGTATTCCAGGTAGCTCCGGGGCACAGCTTAAACGTGTGCCTCATGACAAGAATGGCCTGCTAGTAAAGATTTATATCTTTGAGTTTTATGACCTCATCTCAATATAGTCCCTACATTTGCTGAATCTAATCATAGGTATCTCAGCGGTATCTTTAATCTCCCCAATTAATTTTGAGTAATGTCCTTATCTACAGCACAGTGATAAACTACAAACAATAAGATATATATTAAACCCTCGAAAGCAAACGCACCAAGGAACAATTGCTCTCAGGGGTTTAATTATTTACAAATACACTGGGGCACCCTGACAAAGACTTACTATTTGCAGTAGCAAGAAAACTTTGTGAATGGTTTGAAATGCCATGGTTTTATGCAGTAATTTGTCCTAATCGTTTTCAAAGTTATTGAAAAATACAATGTGCCTAAAATAACACAAGGAAACCCTTATCTTTCATGTCTTTAATGAGAACAACCATAAAAAAACATTTAGTAGAAAAAGTATGAGTATTAATGACCTCAAAACAGCTAAATGGATTCAGGTGTTAGTGTACATGGAGTTTTGTTAAGAAAATGATTTTAGAGGTGTGGATTACAGCTACTCTGACTAATACAAAGCTATTCAAACTTTTGGAGTTTGTGCCACATAAGAAGAATATTCTTATGTGAGCCATGCCTCTCCAAAAAGAAAATATACAATCAATAATTGTTGATTTACAGAGAGCTAAAAAAGGGTTACAATACAATTTCAAAGACTTTAGAAATTCCCTAGTCTACAGGACTGTGGCTACTCTACAAAGAAGTGGGCGCCCAGTCAAAATGAACCTAAAAGCACAACGACAAATGAGGTAAAGATAGAATCCCGAGTTACAGCCAAAAAATTTAAAGCATCATGGCTAACTGGCTAACCTGTCTGTCATGTGTCTACAGTAAATAAAACATTTAACAAGCAGGGTGTCTATGGCAATACACCATGAAGGAAGCCACTGCTTACTAATAAGAACATTGCTGCACACCTCTAGTTTGCGAAAGAGCACTTTGACACTCCACTGTAGTATTGGCAAAATGTTTTGTGGACTGATGAACAGAGCTAAAACTTTTCTGCAAGTAAGAATGGACAAAACTTCCTCCTGAACAATGTGCAGGTCTGATTCACTGCTACAGAAAGCAACTGATTGAGGTTATTGCTGCCAAGGGGGGGAGGGCTAAAGATATGAAAGATCATTATTTTTGTGTTATTAATTTTGGCACATTATATTTCTCAATACCCTTGACTTAGATGAAGATCATATCACATTTCATGACAAATTAATGCAGAAAATACTCTAGAGAACAGGCACTGGAACAAAAATGAAAAAATTAGGCTCCCTTTCTCTCCTTTTACTTTACTTGTGTTGAGGGCAGATAGTGCAAAATAACATGCTATAGTAATGTGATTACTCCTTACCATGGAAATTTTTATGGAAAATTACATTAACGTGGCTGTAGACGAGTGTATGTGTCTTTTAGTCCATTTGGTGAACATAATTGTTTTCCCATAAGGAATGCATGTGCAGGATTGTGACTTCATTATATTATGCCAGAATCAGTTGTCTTGATGCAATGTTACTTAATACAATAGTACATGTTTTAAAATAGATAGAACTGAATGGTTTTTTTATGTATATGTATACATTATGTATAAATGAATGTATATTTAGAACAACTGCTTACCCTCAGTATTAGAAATGGTTAAATCCTTTTCAACCACAGATGGTGCACCATCTTACGGTATTCAAAAGACCAGCAAATGTGTGGGCATAAGAAAGTTATTCATTTGTTATGAATCACTGGACCCTGGGCATAAAATGCTGCATAATAAAGAAAAATAATCAATGTGATATCTCCAAATGCTTACCATACATCTGTCATAGCATGTTGATTGTATGATTATGTCAGTGTTATTTAGCTGGGTACAACTAAAGTCTTATTCTTTTGCCTGCTGTCACTTCTCTATCCTAAAATGCCCATTACTCAGTGCCATAAAAGAAGTATATCCTCCATTTCATAACACAAGTTGACACTTTTAGCCTCTCTGTTCCTTTGTGCCTTTTTGTGAACAAGTGAACAAGGGCTAGACGTGGCATTCCATTTAATTGCCCTGTCACACAAGTCTGGCATCTCCATTTCCTTCCTCGTGTGGGCCCCAGGGGAAATTAAAGTCCATCATGTACTTCATTCCCTTCTCCTTCTACACGTCACCAGGTGGATTGCTTTTAGATTTTTCTACTTTTTTCTCTTTGGCAAAACCATTCAAGAACTCCAGATAGCCACCAAGCAGACAGAATTCTCAAGCT
The DNA here is from genome assembly GCA_037974565.1 of Clupeocharax schoutedeni. NCBI lineage: Eukaryota > Metazoa > Chordata > Actinopteri > Characiformes > Alestidae > Clupeocharax > Clupeocharax schoutedeni. Next base: position 1,873,267 of record JBBPDH010000022.1, read on the forward strand.
GGATAACTGATTTTAATCCTGCTACAAGATTCCATTGGGCTGTTCAGTTACATACTTCCTCCATTCCCAGCGAAGGTCTCAAGAAACAGTGTGACAGAGTAAGTACATGGGACCCTGAGAGCAGCTCTTTTTGCTAAATCTCCATTAGAGATTTTCATGCTGTAAAATGTTGCCAACCATTGCACCATAGTTGCCCATTAATTCTATTCAACTCCAGCTCATTTAATGATTTCCTGTTGAATTCTACTTGCTTCCAATTATGTAAAAGTACCTTGATACTTTTATCCCTAATGACGATTTAGCTGGTTCATAATGATCTGACAAATTGCTTCGGATGGGCAGTGTATTCCTGTACAGCAGTGGTCCCCAACCTTTATTTGGTCACAGACCGGTTTAATATCTAATTTCACAGCCTGGCCTTTAAGGAGTGGCAGATAAATACAAATACAAATAAATGATATGCATAAAAATGGGGATATTTTAAAAATATAATAATGGGGTATCTTTAAAATATAATAATAAATGTAAATCCAATGTGTACTCACAGCTTTATTAACAGCATTTTCATACATTTTCAAGTTTTTGTAAATTAATTTTTTTCTGTGCAGCCCGCGGACCGGTACCACATGCCCCAAACCCGGTACCAGTCCATGGCCCGGGGGTTGTGGACCACTGCTGTACAGGATACTCAGAAAATGGCCAAATGAAACTACTTTCTGTCTGATTCATATTGTCCTTGTATAAGATTCTTTATATTTAATACTGATATTTCTAATACAAATTTGTATTGTGGGATTTGCTTTGTGGGGGCAAGCATACAGATCATTGGCAAGAATGAAGCATTTTGTTTGTTCCTGGCTTTATTATGCTGACCAGAGTACTTTCCTGGTGAAAATTAATCCAATATCAAAAGATCACACCTTGTGTTGTCTATACTGACATTTTAGTTGTGATGACTGGTAAAGTAAATGATAATGGCATTGCCTGGGGCAAGCCAGTGTTTCAGTCAGATTTTGACTTCTGTAGAGGCAGCATTTGTTTTCTGCTGTAGGCTTTTTCATAGAGCACTTTAATCAAGAACTTTTTTGACAGCACTATGACCGTTTATTTTTCAGTGAAATTAAAACAACAAGGCTCCCTTATTCTCAATCATGTTCCCATCTCGGTCCTGCTAAAAGCTATATGACATTTTCTAGCGCTTCCATTAATTAGACTTTGTTCTGAGAAGCACTTCTGCTGTGGAATGTAGCAATAGTAAAGTCAATCATATAACATGCTGTAAGGTTGCATAGGTATTCAATTCATCGTCTCAGTTACAGTGTTCTCAAAGAAAATACGCCCCCATTATTGAGAAGAACACTGTCTTGGAGATCACTGTCAGTCTATCATCTCTTTGTATGTGCTTTCCAGCCTCATTCTTGGTCTTAGCTAGAAGGAAACATTTTGATTATGTCTCATCAAAAGCCAGTGAGAAGATTGTCCTTAGGTGAGTGCACAGGCGCTCCAAACGCTATGGTATATTAATCAATCCATCCTGAAGGAGACAATTTGATCAAAATCAATCTGCTATTCCATGCCTGAACTATTGTATGAAATCACATACAATAGCTATATTTACATGTATGGATTTACTAAACACTGAGGGGGCACAGAGCACAAAAAACAATTAAGGAGCGTTTTAATGAGACTGTTAAAACCCACTAAATACTGTGTCTTTGTCCAAAATGTGTTAAGATTATCAGCTCAGCTCAGAAGGAGACATGTTGTTCAATAAAACACTTTGATATTTATGTATTCTGTTTTTTTTTTTTGTTTTTTTTTTAGTGGGGGGGTTGTCCGAACAACAGGGTGCATGAAGCATATGCATGATATTGATCATTTAAATAAGAAATCAAAGTGCACCCAGTAATAAATTTTGGCTGGAGAGGTAGCGCAATTATAAATAATTGCTGGTCTGAAGACAATGTGTGGGTGGGTGCGTTCAAAGGATAATGTAGCACAATCAGTTGCAGCATAATGTGTTATGTGGTGCCAGGACAATACATAACGAGAAAGAATGAATGGGACAAAACAAGAGAAAGACCTACTATGGAAGTCCAAAGAAAATGCACATTATGTGTTCTACTCCTTGGGTAATATTGCTTATTGGCAGATAAAACAATATACATACAATATTTTTGAGGGTGTTAAATTCACATCTGTAAGAAACAATATAGATGCTGTAAGAAGCACCACTGTCAGCTCAGTAGTAGTATTCTATGTACCTAAAAAGTGACACTATAGAGCAGGGGTCTCAAAATACTTGTCACGGTTCGGTCAGTGGCTGGTTAGGGCCACTACTTTTCTGTTTTTCTCTAGTTCTGTTTTTGCTCTTTTTTCTGTTCATGTTCTGGTTCTTTTATTTTGATATGTCTTTATGTTTTATTCTGGGGTCACTTGCTTTAGTTCCCATCTGTTTTCTGTTCATAAGTTGCTAGGTTCCAGCTGTCTGTTGTTTTGTCACTGATGAGGGTCTGTATATACAGTGGTATGCAAAAGTTTGGGCACCGCATATAATTATCATGATTCTTCTTTATAAATCACTGGTTGTTTGGATCAGCAATTTCAGTTAAATATATCATACAGCAGACAGTTTTTTTTTAAATTAATGTATCTGCATGGATCTCTGCTTCCCTGCCTGTTTTGGAGCAGCCGGCTCCACTGGGAGCTCCCCTGGGAGGACCTTCATCTGGGTTTGGATGACGCGGACCTCCCGAAACCCATTCCCCTTTCCTCGCCAATTTCAAGGCGGAGAAGATGGAGAAAATGGAGAAGAGGGAGGTCAGGGGCTTCATCTAACCAACCACCACACCGGCTCAACTCCGTCACTCCTCCAGAGACTCCCCTGTAGCCGCCCCTACAAGCCTCATCCCCGGAGAATGAGGCCGGCGCAGTGAGGTACAGAGGGTCCAGCACGGAGGCAGAGCACAGGCTGCGCCTCGTCTCCACCGTCTCTCCCCAAGCCCCAAGCCAGACTAGCTGCTTTCTCAAATGCAGCGTCCCACACCAGCCTCCAGATCCAAAGCCCCGATGAGTAGGCCCAACCCTGATAGCGTTAGTGTTAGCCCAGTAGCAATTAACCTAGCCGAAGTTACCCTGGAAAAGCAAGCCCTCCTAGGCCCCCTAGATGTAGGTGTGGGCCAGGGTATAGGACAGCATATTCCCCCATCAGATCCAGGTGAACCACACGGTAGTGTCAAAGTTCCAGTGAGTAGGCCCAGCCTTGATAGCGGTAGCCAGTTAGCCATTAGCCTAGAAGGGATAGCTAAAGCTAATTTGAATCAGCAGGATCTCCCAGGCCCCCTAGATGTAGGTAAGAGCCAGGTGGTAGGGCCGGTGAACCACCCGCTAGTGTAAAAACCATGATCTGTTCCGTTGCCCCAGAGTTAGCCTGGGTAGTAGGGTTCCTGGGTGGTTTAGCCATAGCGGTTAGCTGGGGTGAGCTGCCATATAGGCTTAAAAGTGAGTAAAAAGGACCCATGTATTTTTTGGGGGGCGTATGGCGCAGGGGGTGGGTGGGTGGAGGCTGGACGGGGTTAGTGAAGAGCCAGGGGGCTCGACCGAGCAGGAGGAGAGCCCAGACCAGCCTCTCAGAGGGGGCTGCCAGCCTGACAACCTGGGGCACGGGGAGTGCCCAGACCAGCCCCTCAGTGGGGGCTGTCAGCCTGACAATCTGGGGCGCAGAGAGCGCCCAGACCAGCCCCTCATAGGGGGCTGAAGGACTTCCAGGTGGCGGGTTTGCCGCCATGGGCTTTGCGGGGTACCTCGGAGAGGGACACGGGCCGCGGTCCACACCAGTATTGCCCGGGCTGAGGGGAGTCCAGCCTGGCCTCATGGACAGTGGGGGTGCGACGTGGATGGGGAGTGGGGGCATTGTCCCTCTCTCTTCTTCCCTGCCTGTTCCATGCCCTGAGACTATATAATTTAGCTTGTCACAGGTTTCCAGTTTGTTTCTAAACCTAACTTAACATTTTGTTCTGCATCTAGATCAACAGTTTACTTACATTAAGCAGAAATGTTGACACATTCACAATATTAGTCCCTGTAATTCTACTGTAAAATGTTATTTTTTTTTTTTACATTTCATCAGGTTTTCATTTCTTAAATTCTGCAGTTATTGCCAATAATTATATACTGTGACACTCTTAATAGTGAACAAAACACGATTCTGTTATGGCATCATGCTAAGTACCCCTTACTGTTTTTATAGCTAATTTACATAATATCCAGCAAGAATCACTTTCCTTTCTTATTTGGGTTTCACTTCGTACTTTAATATCACAATGACATATTTTGGTTTGTATTACCCAGATAATGACTTGGCCTGTATGCTGAAGAAAAAGCATGTTGACATGTGTTTACAGTTTGCTGAACAACATTTAGAAAAGCCTGTGAAATACTGGGAGAATATAGGGGCGTCAGCATTTAACCGCCGTCCAGAGCACTAAGGTATGCTGGTGTTGGATCAGACTGCTTCCTGCAGACCCTTCTCTTCTCTCTTAGCTATTTCTGCCACCAGGCAGGTTAGATTTTTTCTCTTAATAAGGGCAAGCATGTACTCACTAATACTTACTAAGGACACTTCCAGGACACTAGGAAGGTTCCCCTCCCTGGCATGTTAAGCTGGACTTTTATTATACTATGTAGGGCTAGCAACACAGAAACCAATGAGCCCCGAGCCCTAAGCTGCAGGGCTGCTCAGTACGCCACATGCGCCCTTTAAACATGTTGTGGCCTGAATCTGAAGTCTCATGCTCTGTTTTTGGTAATAAGACAAGCTCCATTTCCCCAGACTGTCCGCTACTAAATCTTTCATTTGACCAATGCACACATCTCTGCTAATCTTGCGGAGGAACTCCAGCTAGCAGTGTCCGTCAATACATCTGTAATGTGTAGTGGAGGAAGTAGAGTGGTTGCCGTTCCAAACACAAGACTACCACATTATTTTGTCCTGTCTCGTTTATGGGTATTGTTGCACTTGTTCTGTCCTGTTTTGCACTTGTTTTCTATTCTGTTCTGCTCTTGTGTTGCACCATGGTCCTGGAGGAGCGTTGTTTCATTTTTACTATGTATTGTGTATATGGTAGAAATGACAATAAAATCTACTTGACTTGACTTGACTACTTGACTTGAAACAGCAAGGGTAGTGACAGGTGTGGAACAAAGTGGGACTAGACTGTTACAAACTAAGGATGTTCCACAACAGTAACAAGTAACAACAATCTGAATTCACCCGCCACACACCCAGGTGTTTTACTTTGTAACAAAAAAAAAATCACATCACAAATATGACACAAAACAATTTAACAACTGAACAGTCTGGCTTTGTAAAGCATACTTTAAAAACTTAAATGAAAATGTTGTATTTTTTTTTCAGACCAAGTAAAGGAAATGACAGTTGAGGGATATGCTCGGTAGGATTGTATTCCTTGTTATGGTCCATTTTTTCTTTGTCCACCATTTTTTTTATTTGGACTGGAAAATTTTTGGACTGTTTCCTGCCCATGTCATTGAGTTTGTATGCCTTTCCTGCAGAAAAGATTTAATGTCCTTTGCTCCATGGCAAGATGCGTTATCATCCTGGAAAATGATTTACCCGTCACCATACATACTTTCATTTGATGGAATGAGATGAGTATCCAAAATTTCAGTGTACAGCTGTGCACTGACTTTAGAGGTAATAGCTGCAATTTTCCCTGGTCCCAATTCGAAATTTGCTTGTTTTCTTTCTGTCCTGATGCCTTGATGTCTTTTACCCTCTGTGTTGAATTACTTTCTTGAAGGAGTCTTATAATCATTTCCATTGTTTCAAATTTTTTGGGCCCATGTTTCTTGACAGTCAGCCAGGTGCAAAAGCTTGTTACGGTCTTGTCACTTGAAATTCCCAAAAAGGACTTCGATAAGGTTTAATAAAAGGAAGCTCCCCATGAGACGTAATGAAAGTATAAAATAATAATTTAATATTATCTTGCAGCAAAGGGAACAAGTCTGAGAAAAGAGTTGTTCTGAATCTTAAGCGTGTGCTTTCCAGTTTATACAGCAATAAGCAATTTATGTGCGTAACATAGTTTTCATTAGGTTAGTCAAAAAAAAGACTGCAGATCTTCTAGGCTCCCAGGCACTTCTAGCTGGATTGCTCCATCCTCCTATCAGAGATACAGAGAAGACAGTCCTCACAGACATAGATATAAGACAGAGAGGTTACAGGATTATAAAACTCAAAGGTTTCCTAATGATTTAATGTGTGCTTGAACTCACTAATATACTGTATATTAACTAAAATAAGAATAATGATTTAATATGAAAGCAACTTTTTTAAGGATAACATTTCACCAACATCTCCCTTCTGTTTATACTGAAAAGTTTCTTTTTGTATATATCTCAAAAAATTCCTGTTGACCAAAATTTTCATACTTTCTTTGCCCACGACAGGGGACATAGTTTAGAACTTGGCTTGGAGTCTGACAGGGTGGGGCTGCAGGGACCTCTGGGTCCTCCTTTTGATAAAGACCCTGTTGTCCATACATAATCCTAATTGTGTAAAAAAATGTGTAGAAGGTTGTTCAAATGAAATTTAGGCATTATTTAAAGAGAAACAAAAGTCAGGGCAGTAGAATGAGTGTTTGGCTAAATTACTGCTTCAGAAGGCAGGGGAATTACATAAGGAGGCTGAAGGGATGGATCAAAAGGGAATATTTGGCAGATCAAAGAAAAAGAAACGTGAATAAAAAGCTGTGATGTATCGTGATTGGGGAGTAAAGGCGCAAGGCGTTACACATTTAATGGTTAATAAGAACAAACCATCAAAACACAAGAAGGCAAATTTGAGTTCACAGCCTCCCAAACCACCACTGTATATTTTTCAGTTCCCCAGACTGGAGGTTCAGCAGGGCGTGGTTGAATGGTCTTCAGAACTAGTGGAAAGAACACATAGCCCGCGTTTTAATGCACCGGTCTCCACAGAACACATATGCAACTGTGCTGGGTTAGTCAATAATATCCGACGCCAAATATCAACGGTCTGTATTTTCCGGACCAGAAACCGTGTCCAGCCTGCCTGTGCCTTTTGACACTAAACGTAAAGATATGAGTACATTAAATACGCAACCTTTTAAATTGCCCGACATACCATCAGCCGTAACTCATTCTCTGCCCCAGTCGGGCAAATTCGTTTCTGTTAAAGTTTCTGGCACACTGGTGGGGGCTCTTCCCCCGGACTCCGCACCCGGTGTGCCAGGCACATCAGTGCTTGTCCCGTCACGACCCATTCAGCAAGATTTGGAACAGCTGACACAACAAAGGGCTGAAGAATCTGCACAATTTAATCGTAGATTAGATGATGGGATTGCGGTGTTAGAAGCTGAAATTAACCAGACAGGTCTTGGCCCGCACGCTGGCCCACATTCGTACAACCTGCGTTCATGAATGCAGGGGAACACAGCACACACACCCACAAATACCATTTTGCCTCTGGTACTGACCGGACCCGGATGTGTTAAATATGCGCTATACAATCTAGGTGATGTGACTGCACTGTGTGATCTTTTGCCACCAGTAGCAGAGGGTGGCTCGGTTTGGCTGCGAAAGCTGGAGTCCTTGACACAGGGAACTATCCTGGCACTTGAGGACTTCAGGGTTATAGCGAGCTGCTGTATGTGGTATCCAGGCCTCCGAATAATAGAGGAGGAAACTTTAACAAAATTAGATGCGGACATTAACCTTTTGTGCACGGTTTGTCAGAGCTAATATGTTGCTATTCGCCGCCATTATCCAACAATAAATGCAAATAAGGTGCCAAAATTGGAATGGCAGCCTACTACATCGCTGCGACGGAATATCTGTGATGTGCCAGTAGGGGGTAGAAGGCGGAGGTCAGTGGCTGCTCACAGATCTGGCCAAGATTACAGCTGATGTGTATTGGGGCCGAGTTGTGGGTAACGATGGAGTTTTGGGTGAGTACCTGAGGTGGAAACTTGGATCATGTCCCTAGATGCGTACGCACCCATGATTGACCGGTTACATGTTACTTTGCTTTATGAATGGACGGCTGAGTGTTACTCAGAAATGTTTAAATATGATTTGGCAGGTAAACAGTGGACAGTTGAAAGCAATTTTATTTACGTCGGCACACAAGGAGTAGCCGCAGGGGTCAATTTAACTAAACAACAGATGTGTTGGTACCATATACAGGACAAATCTATACCACATATTTCTCTCGCCCTTCACTCAGGTCACCAAGCAAAAGATCTCGGACCTATGGTACGGGCAGCAGTGCGTGCGAATGATTGGGATTGGACTGAATTAAAAGGCGTGAATTATTCAGTGAGTACTAAAACATATAGAATCGAGTGGAACGGTTTGGATAAGGTTCTGCTGGAAAAAGTATAGGTATCTCGTGTTCATGGTACAGAAAAAATGGACCAAAAAATGGACCTTACTGCCCGACACTTTGTGGGCAGGGGGGTCAAATGATGTGGGACTGATTAATTGTGAGCCAGTGTCATTTGACCTTAAGTCATGGACCCCAGTTTGGCATCCACAATACCGTAAAAATCCCATGGCTGAGGCAGGCATAGCTGAAACAATTACAGGATTAGTACAAGCAGGTGTGTTAGAGCTGTCCGAAATACACCTATATTACCTGTTGAGAAACACAGCACAGAAAAGTACTGCATGGCACATGACTTGCGCGCAATTAATTCTTTGGTTTCAACAAATACTGTGCCCGTCCTTAATCCATACCCAACTCTGACAAGCCTCTCCCCAGCACAAAAATGCTTCACGTGTATTGATCTGTCGAATTAGTTTTTCTGTTTACCATTGACTGAACATTGTCATGATGTGTTTTCATTTACTTATGGGGTCAACAATGGTGCTATACACACCTGCCACAAGGGTTCGACCTGTCTCCAGGTATTTTTAATCAGATTCTTAAAAATGTGTTACAAAACTGCGTGCTGCCGGACTGGTGTACTCTGATCCAGTATGATGATGACCTGTGCTCGCTGCACCCACAGCGGACCAGTGCTTTATGGACACTATGGCAGTGCTGCGCATGCTGGCGAGACATGGGTTTAAAGTTAGTAGGAGAAACTGCAACTCGTCCGAACTGAGTTTCAGTTTTTGGGTAGGAATGTGTCAGCTCGGGGCACAGGCTTGCTGACAAAAAAGCGCACGGACATTTAATATCATCCGAAACCGGTCACTGTTAAGGACATGCTATCATTTTTGGGCCTAATTGGCTACAGTAGGAACTACGTTCCAAATTTTAGTGGTCAAATGAAACCTTTGCATGCGTTGGTTATGTCATGCGGCATGCGTAATCTATACTGTTAACACAGTTCTGTTTCAGAAAAAAGGGGGAAGTAGAGTCATGTTAATGTACCTGCGTATACCACTGGACAACATGGAAAAACGCCATTAAACGTGCACACGACATGCAGCAGGTGTAGCGAAAGCGATCACAAAAACAGCACATATAGTACAAAGTCACCCACTGGTGGTACTAACCACGCACAGTGTTGTAGCCTATGTAAACCCACAGGCGTTCACAATGACGCCGTTGAAACAACACTGGCTGTCCAGAATTTTGGAAGCTCCAAATTTGACATTTACACATGAGGGCGTTAACATGGCAGAACACATGGGGGTGGGCGAACCCCATGAATACATGTGGAAAATTGAAGCAGAAGAAAAAGCGAGACCGGATTTGCAATCAGAACCACTCGACCATGGAGAAGTGTATTTTACAGACAGGTGCTGTCACAGAAATGAAATGGGGGAACTGCAGGCATGATATGCGGTGGTGGCGCCCGATGCAAATGCGTGGAGACTGGTAAGTGCAGGTCGCAAACGGGGCAAACAGTCTGCACAAAAGGCAGAAGTAAGGGCACTAATTGAAGCATTAAAAGCAGCAGAAGGGAAGGCAGTGACCATTTACACAGACTGAGCATATTCATTAGGAGCCGCTCAGGTAGAATTAGGACAATGGAAGAGGGCAGGTTTCCTGACAGCAGGAAACCAACCTGTTAAACATGAGTCAGAAATGCGAGAATTAGATGTGGCTTAACTCCCATACACAGTGGTAATAATTAAGTGCCGAGGGCACGACGCCTCTGGGTCTAACATTGCACAGGGCAATGCATGAGGCAGTAATGTGTCAGGTTGTAATGATGGAGGAAAAGGGGGAAATGGGTGAAAGTAGGGTAAGCATTTGGGAAGAGCAGGAAAAGGCAGGTGCGGAGGAAAAGACAGTGTGGAAAGAAAGAGGAGCCAGTGTGTATGGGGATTTATGGCGGGGACAGGATGGGAGACTAGTGCTTCCTCCTGGGTTGAAACCAGAATTGTTTGAGCAGGCACATGGGCTGCCACATGTGGGGTCTGTGCAGATGGAAAGAAATTTGAGCATGTGGTGGAACCCATACTTAACAGACATGGTGAAGGACCGTGTGCATCAGTGTGGGGTGTGTTCCAGATACGATCCACGACCAACGCTGAAGAGAGCAGTAGGTCAGTTTCTACCACTGGTGAGGCCTGGCCAGAGAGTGGTAATTCAATTCAATTCAATTCAATTTTATTTATATAGCACTTTTAACAATGGTCATTGCCACAAAGCAGCTTTACAAAATGAAATAAATGTGAAATAAATGTGTGTATGAATGGGTGAGAATGAAATGCCTCTGATGAGCTGAAGGTTTAATACAACGAACTAAAGTTCTTTGAGTTAACATGAAGTCCAGATCAGCATAGGGATGAGTCGGCGGGTGCAGAAGGTAGATGGGGTCTGAATCCTGGAAGCACGGGGGCAGCATGTGTTACTCCAACCGTCACAAAGCAGGATTTCCTGGGTGCTTCATGAACCTCGCAGGGTTGGCCTTTATCTACTGGAGAGGCACCATCAGGTGCCTCAGGAAGGGTAAAGGATTAAGAAAAGAATTAGCGTAGCAGCCGTTCAGAATACAGTGTGCTAGTTCTGGACTATGTGGTTATCAGAATCAGAATCAGGATCAGAAAACTTTATTTATCCCAGAGGGAATTGCTCATATCACGACTGCACGCTCAGACAAGACATAACACTACAGAATAAAAATATTGGATGAGTTACGTGAATGCCCGATGAAAGAAATTAGTCTACTTTTAAACTGAGAAACTGTGTCTGAGCTTCGAACACTGTCTGGAAGGCTATTCCACAGTTTAGGAGCTAAATATGAAAAAGCCCTACCCCCCTTTGTAGTTTTTTTAATTCTGGGGACTACTAGAAGTCCAGAGTTTTGTGATCTTAAGGAACATGGTGGATTGTAGTGTATTAGAAGACTGGTTAGGTATGTGGGAGCTAATCCATT
>JBBPDH010000022.1:1886713-1902384 GCA_037974565.1 Clupeocharax schoutedeni
GCTCAGGAGCACAGACTTCACCCAAAGCTTCCCCAAGTCTGTACTGAAATCTTTCTCCAGAGCTTACATCTTATACAATCAGAGTCACCTAAGATTATCCTCACATCCTCCAGAACACTGGTGACGCTTTGCCCTTCCTGCGACCAGGAAGTGTCTCCTAAGATAAGGAATTGCTGAACCCTACAGAAAAAGGTGAAACCCTTCTTTATCTTAAACCAGACCTACAGATGCCTGCTAACCCCACTTTTTCACCCCTTGTATCTGTGACCTAAGGATGCACTCAAGTGTTCTGGAAATATTTCAGGCTAATCTTGTTAAATGCATATATTTTCCACAAAACTGAGACTAACATTGGGGTTAGGATAGTACAATGCACAAAAAACAACATATTCAAGACGTTAACCTACCTATCAATATGCTAACGTTAGCTAGTAAATAAACGTTGCTCTATCAAGGTGCTAACTTCGGCTAGTAAACGGCTAGCAAGTATCAGAGACAGTTTAGAACTCATAACAGAGAGTTACCTTCATAGTTGTGTATGTAGCTGGACACATACAGTTTAAAGCCTTTGTCCTTTTGACATAGGTGTCTTCGGTGCGTCGTGAATGATGCGATTCACGTCGTTTAATGTAATCCTTGGCAGGTCCTGCAGCGATCTAGTGTAAAACGCCATAGCGCTAGTGTCCACCAGACTGAATTTCCGCAGCATATATTCCTTTGGGCAAGTTCTCCCACTTAAAAAGATGAGAGAGGCCTGTAATTTTCACCATAGGTATACATCAACTATGAGAGGCAAAATGAGAAAAAAATCCAGAAAATCACATTGTCTGATTTTTAAAGAATTTATTTGCAAATTATGGTGAAAAATAAGTATTTGGTCACCTACAAACAAGCAGGATTTCTGGCTCGCACAGACCTGTAACTTCTTCTGTAAGAGGCTCACCTGTCCTCCGCTTGATACCTGTATTAATGGCACCTGTTTTAACTATATACATTAGTGCTGGGCCGTTAACGGCGCGAGATTCTTATCGCGCGATAAAAAATAAATTTGCTGTTAATGCCCCACCCCCCAATCAAAATTCAGTCAGATCAGGTCTGATCCCAGCCATGCTGTCACTGCGTGCCCCGCCCTGCCCCCTCGACTTCTTGGCCTGCCACTTGTTTCAGCATTCTAGAATGTTTAGCGTTCCCGTCCTTTTCTCATTCACTCCAAAGAGCACATGCGAGATAGAGAACAAGGGAGAGAGACGATCCGCACGCACCGGAAAAGACAAGAACGAGAGAGAATAAGAGAGAGCAAGAGAGAGAAAGGCACAGAGACAGCACGCGAGAGAGAGAGAAAGAGAGAAAGCAACAGAGAGAGAAACAGAGAGGGCGAGACAGGTTTAAAACGGGTATGATCCGGAAAATTCACAAACGAGAGAGAGACATAGAGAGAAAGAGAGAGAGAGAATGACAGAGAGAGAAACGGAGAGAGAGACAGACAGACAGAGAGAAAGAGAGTAAATCCGTGCTAAAATATCAAGGCGAAAGTCATCATCGCTTGCATAGTATAGACCCAGCTCTCAACCCAACTTTGCGAATAGATTAAGAGCAATATTTTTTTATTGCCCGATGAGAGTCTCACATTGACGCAGCATGTTAACGCCGATAACGGCCCACCACTAATATATATATATATATATATATATATATATTAGTGTTTTAAACTTTCCCCTAAAATGTTCAAGTTCTCAGTTTATTTAGTATTAGTAAGCTGTGACCTGTCAAAACATAGAAAGAGTGCAGAGATTATTTCAACGATTCTTTTGTGTGAGTTAGCGGTTAGCATTAGCAGCATGAAAACAGTGTTTCTCTCTCTCCCATTCACTCACGCACACAATAAACCAATATTTCCTTTCTTGTCCCTGACTTAACTGAGCTTCAGCACAGAGAGCTATCTTGTTTTTTTGTGTTTTTGCACACTGCTGATGATAACCGTTAATGCTAACATTTTTTAAGCAATAAAGTTTTCTGATTCTGATTATTTATTTACCTGTACATTTTCTTTATGGGTAATGCATTCGGCTGAATGAAATTAATGTGTTCTGGGAACAGATTTGGGGGCATATTTAGGGTTTAAACTATAAATTTTTTTATAGGCATTTTACGTGTTTTTTCAATATACAATGATGCTTACTGGAGGAGCAGAGGATTACTGTACACATAAATAATGATGTTTGAGGGAACACAATCATTACATAGCCTATGTGATGAATGGATGGATTGTTTCAATTGTGTTGGAGAAGTCCAATGTTGGAAGAGAGTACTCAGTATGTTGGCAATTTAGTTTTTTCTTGTCTAAAAAAGAACTAATCACCAGAAAGCAAGCCAGATTTATAGCGAGGTGGATGGAGGAAATTAGAAAAAACATCTGGGTGTTTAAGCATACCAGTAGGAGAGCAGATTCCAGTGATTTTGCAGAAAACCAAAAACAAAAGTGGAGAATGATCACTGAACAGAGTTCTCCCTTGTTGTGTGGAGAGCTTCTGTAGTTACAAGAAGTGTGTCTTTGCAGGAAGGACATGGCCTCATCATATCACCCGAACTCTAGTGCAAAGGTTTTTCTGAAAAGTAATGATTGTTCATTTACTCTATAACTTCTCCATACATCATTGCTTTCAATAATGATCCAGTTTCAAGTTGTATAAACAAGCACAAAAGTTCCAGATCATTGGTCTTAATCTTGACCCTGGAGAACAGGAAAAGGTTTTTAAAGGCTGATCAGATGGGTCAGATGTGTTAGGAGGAAGAAAAGCAATGACATACATTGGGCAGGGGTACACCAGGACCAGGGGTCTCATTTATAACCGTTGCGTACGCACAAAATGGGACCTAAAAGATGCATACGCCTCTTTCTACGTTGTAATCTATAGAAACAAACTTGATGGCAGAATGTGCGCAAATACAACCGCGGGTGAAGTAGGTGAGCAGCAACGTGTGTCAGTACATAAATAATAATTCCTTGTGCTAGTGTACATACACCGTACATTTTATTACACTGAACTGAATAAATAAGATCTACACAACCAAATGAAATATGCACTCAGCAGCATTAACTGTTTTGATGGCTTGTGATAAATGTGTTCTTCTCAGAATAATTAACTAGTTCTACCTGATATTGGAGTGTACTCACACTAGGCACGGTTGCCGTGAACCGGACCCGAGTATGATTGTTCCCCCTCCCCACTCCCCATCTGGCCCGCACTCACATTAGTTTTCTACATTCGTGCCGGAGCACGCTTACGTCATTATGGTGTGATGGTTTCAGGATAAACAGGAAGAGCGGCGCTCTTGCTGAACTCAGTGCAGTCCATCGCTCTGTTTACTTTTTTGATAGTAATTTTGAGTTGTTTGGTCCGCGGTGGTCCACAGCCTGTTGCTAAACAGGTCTGTCCATTTTGTGGCACGAAAAATGGGTTTGGAGCATCGCAAAAACGTGGCATCACACGTCCTTATCCGTGCTCCGGCACGGTTAGCGCTCACACTACATGCAAATCGCGCCCGAGTCCAACTGAACCGTGCTCTGTCACACCTCTTCCAAATGGGCCAGGGACGGCTAAACGAACCGCACCCCAGGACGGTTTGGAGCACTCACACTAGAGCTGAGCGATTCACGACTCATCTGGGTGAATCACCCGGATCCATTAAATAACTCACGAATCATGAATCCGAGGTCTCCATTGAACCGGATCCATCGAGTCCTAACGTCATCATGTCAAAGTTATAAACCCCGCCACATTATACATCTTATAACCATTACAACATAAATTACTACAATAAAAGTTGCATAACTTACTGTTTCTTGCCCCACCACGCTTAAATGAGGGTTATCCTGCATGTTCCTGTAAAGTTGAATCCACCTAGTGGTCTTCTCGCATCAGTCAGTGAATCCATTGGTTAACTTTTGTCACACAGAGCCGGATGTGAGCTGCTCAGAGAAGGGTCTGCTGAGTCATGAGCACATCCATCGGTTAACTTTTCTTGCTTTCTGGGATCTAATCCGGCAGGTTTAATTTAACGCTACCCGAAACACCAGTACAGGATAGATTACACGAGTTAACTTCCTTTCTAACAGAAAATATTAATCAGTCGAGTCATAGCACTAATCTCAACCTTAGCCTAATGAGTGAATCTACCGGCGTACAGGCTACACCGCGTGGGATCAAGTATAGCACAAAGCACATAAGTTCCACAGACTCGTTCTTACACTGGTCAATAATAGACTTCATTAACCTAAATAAATATAGCTCAATCATTTATTTGACCACACTGCCTTTCTTTCACATTTCAAAACGGTTAGAAATAATAGTCCAATAATTTAAGCATATTTTATTTGGGCTATAACTTTGGTCACAAAAGATGTTATGTTATATTGTATGTTTTTTTTGTGTGTGTTCAAATAGCTTTAGGCTACTGTATAGATTTGGAGGAAATTTTCAGACAACGTGGGTGTTGAATGAACAGATTAATTGTTGATGGCGATACAGAAAATGAAGGAATAAAATAAATGATAGGTTAATTATAAGGTCTAACATTAAAACGTTTATAAAACTCATTATTAGACCCATTATAGGCTTGTTGGTATAATATTATGTCTAATGATGCCTGAATGAGCTTTGTCTTGGCCATTATTTCTTTCACTTGAGTGTGGATATTGGTCTACTATGTCAGGTTGCCATGGTAATTTGACCGGCCGCTGTCAATTTGGCAATTGACTCAAGTGATTCATAGAACCGGATCATTTTACTGAGTGAATCCAAAAAAGGATCTGAGTATCCCAGCTCTAACTCACACTAGTCAAACGGTTCGCGCTTTGGTGGTCAAACGCACTCGGGCACGGTTCAAACTGCTTAGTGTGAGTACACCTTTAGACACCAGATGGTGCTGCTGAGTATGATCATTCATAATTGTATATTGTGTTATTCAAACCCTGTTGGGACTAGAGATTCCTTTCACAAATGTTTTGAATTTACATACCACCAGGCTTGTTTTTAATCATTTGAACACAACCATAATCATAAGGTTACACAAATTATACACGCATACAAACAGTTATAAAGTATACACTAGAGCTGCAGTTTGGACAAAATATCCGTTTTGCAATTTTACTGTTATATATCATGCCTTTCAACATATTACAGGGCTCTATCATCACATTTCTGCAATAGAAAAGTATTAAAGGCTGTAAATATTTTTTTAAATGATATATCTACTCCCCCATCCATAAGGTCCACAAAGAAAAATATGCTACAAAACAGTCCACTTTTAAATGTTTTTGTGATGTCACAAAACCAACACATTAAACTAAACCTTATTCTGACTACAGCAATTCAGTGCCACCAATTTCTGAAACAATTCATCAACACTGGATGGTTAGAAATTAGACTTTACTTAAATGACCCCAATTCATTTAGAAAATCCAGTCACTCTGGAAATGGATTGGTCACCCTCTCAGTTCGCACCTGTGATAACGATTAATGGTCAATATGACAGATAAGATGGGCAGCCCTATAAACAGATAAGTACAATCATAGTACACCAGGAAAATAACCAATACGCATGTTTCTTGTCACATTTAAGATTTATTCATTCAACATTTCACATTACAAATATTTAAAAATTATGCATATTGTTATAAATAGTTGGCTGCAAACAATTAAATAACATTAGATTTTTTTCTTTTCATTTCACTAGCACTTACAGACCAACTTCTAGAATATGGACATTTGTATAACATAACTTAATTAGAAAGAAAAATACAAAAATAGGAACTTATAAAGTGAAATGACAATAAAAATTAAGGTGATATAAGTAAAAAATGCTATTAATAAATACAACAACCTCCCCATACACAGTTAAAAACTATTGAAATTTTGCCATTAAGTAACATCATTAACAGACATATTTAAATATTTATTTTCCTTCAGAAAACGTGAACCATATATTGTGGAGCACAATATAGCAATTAGTAAAACTAGACACTTTAACATATTAAAAGCTTCACCTCAAAAATATAACAAAAAGATCTGATCCAAATTATAAAAATTAATTATACATTCCAATTAAAAATATACCAATAAACAGCTAAATACATTATTGACCTAATAATTACAATGCAATCACAGTAGCTCGAAAATAAACAAAAATAAGCAAATGAGAAAACCTTTAATTTTTTAAAAAATAACTTCAATTATTTATATTAGTACAAATAGTTTGAATTCTTTTTTACAAACAACCAGCATGAAAAGGATTACAATAACAGTAGAAAATGACTGTGAAAAACATATTAACATCTTCTTTAAATGTCAGCAATTAAAAATGGCATTAAAGAATTACATTGCAAAGAGTCTTTATCTGGAAAAAGGTTAAAAAAAAGTATTGCACATAACAACTCGAAGTCAACTTGCAACATTTACCACATTCAAGTCTTAAAAGTTCCCAAGTTCTTCCAATATAAGTTTGATTTTACTTCAAACAGACAGTAGGGATGAAGTTCTCAAGTCTTTCCAACAGCATCTGTTAAGATGCTCTCGTCCTGCACTGCTAATATGGTTCTCTCTTTGCTTATATATGTTTGCTTTAATCAGCACATCCTGAAGATACTAGATTATGGGGAAGGTATAAAGAATAACATACAGGAGGTGGTGTGGGGTGTTCTTAATAAATTAAAGGTTTGGAAACATCTGGTGCACAACCACAACAATTAATTTCAATAGCTAATTTATGTACTTATTTTTTGTCATCATCATGCATACTAAGGATTACAATAGGAGCTAGTTGGCAGTTCAAGAATATATATTATCAAATGTTAAAATATCTAAACATCAAACATTCTTGTGATACGAGAGCCTAAACATGAACCAAATTTAGCATTCTCCTTATATTATAGTTGATACTCCAGCTATGGAGAGGACACCAAGATAACATGTTTACCTTTTTTTCCCCCAACTAGGATAACCATTTTAATAAACATTACTTTATGATAACAGGTTCTTGCCATGCTGATATTTAGTTTGTGTGTGTGTGTGTGATTAAAATCTAGTGTACAAGATCCGTTATACTTTAATCTTTCCTCTGCAGATTTGAAGTCGCATCAATGCAAGTGTGCGCTTTGTTGTAAAGATACCTCAGCACTGAAATGTATAAAAAGCATAATTGAAAATTATATATATTAAAATCACTCCTCTGTTTTTTTCTCTTAAATGAATTTTTTCTATATATGCAGATCTCTCAGTAACAAAAGTACAAAAGCTACCTTTCACAATGTGAAAAATTGAGGTATTGCAAAAAGGAGTTTTTCCATTTGTGAAAAATGTGCCTAAAATGACTGTTGGAAGAAAAAAAAAAAGCATTTAGAAAAGTAGTGCATAATAAATGTTTATATGTGCATGACAAAATAATTTAGCTAGAAAACACTGTACCAAAAAATCAGCAGGCCATGTATAAAATAATCTTTTATCATCTCATTAACAGCAAATTTCTTCAAAAAGTGTTTAAACTTCTAAAAGGTTTAACCACCACGCCCACAATCCTAAGTGATGGGGCTTGATGGATGCACTACGACACCATCAAGCCGACATGAGGATACATTTCTCACTAGTGTATAAAGTTATGATTCTTTACTATCTCCCTGACTTTTTAGCTTGCAGAATCACAGGCCAAAAGCGTGTGACTGTCAACCAGATCGGATCTTGTGTTCAAAGCTGTATGTTTCGCCATGCCGAACGACCTGATGGCTAGCATAAATTCAAGACAATACCCAACAGCTGAACAATATATCTCTTTCATGACCTTTGGAATAGAAGCAGGTGGGCTTGGAAAAGGCCAACATATGCAGGGCTCAGTGGTTTTCACTAGTGTTACTGTGTATTTTGACTGTATGCTTATTGATTCGAAGCCAATCTTTGGTTTGTTGAAGTTTGTCTAGTTTTGAATAATGAATGGAATGAGCAGAGGTATGGGTGGGTTTGTGTGTATGTGGATGGAAGGGGTTAACAAACTCAAAGGAAGCTTTTGTTTGTAGAAGGGGAAAAAAGAGCCAGCTGTTTAGTACTATTCAGCCATCTTTGGTTCCCTAATGTTAGTAACATTATAAAACCAATAAGATGCAGGTCAAAGAGAGACTTGAGTTTGTGTGCGTGTGTGTGTTTTTGTTCTTTGATGGGGAGGTGGGTTGGGAGGAGGCGTGGTGGCAGGCCTGGAGTATGTGGAGAGATTTGCATGGTATAGGGACTACCTTCAGTTATGCTTCTAACTCAGGCTGAGTTGGCACAGATGCTACAGAACGCAAGGTATATGGTTCTGTAAAGATTCTAAACATCTTCAGCACTTTTTTGCCATCATGTATGTGTCGATCAGCTCAAAAGTCTCTGTGTGAAAGCTTAGAAATTTGCACACACTGTGAGACAAACTAACCCATAACCTTAGAGAAATCGAAAGCTGGTTTTAGCGCAGCTGAGCCATGAATGGATTAAGATTCTTTGCTGCTGAAACTTCCCAAAGATCATTTGATGACAAACAGCATTCCCAATTTGGATGCTATGTACAGTTTTCCAAACTCTTGTTAGGATCAAACTTAGATCAGGAAGTGACATTTTCTAACTATGCCTTTTGTGTAATTTCCCTTTTCTATGGTCAATTCGGAAAAAGGGGAGATCAGCTTGGTTACTATATCTTACTCAAAAACTAGCAGCTAAGCTTGAGGTATAAGTTATCTTGCATTTCAAACCCAGAAAGCTGAATCAACTTCAACATTTGTCAAAAAGCATTACATGTTAGAATTGATAAATTATAAAATATTCCAATATTTGATCATTTTATGGAAACCACATTTTGAAGTTTTTCTTTTTTCTGTACTGATAAACCAAATGGGATTAAGCTTTGGTTAATACCACTGGGGTCTTACGCTGCATCTACACTGTTCAACAAAGAAATAAGTGCACTCTTCATCAGCAACACCTCCCCACCATGTCTGCTCTATAGCGTCTATAATCAAATTTAAAAAAAAATGTAATACTTGTAATGGTAAACAGCCAATTATAGTCATAAGGATGACAAATTATGCTAATACTCAGTCTTCAGATCTCTGTGCACTAAGAACATGAAATCTAATGGGATTACCCAAGAACAGAGATGTATTACATATTGTGTTTGTTTTTTTCCTGAATAATTTTAGATACTAAAAGACAAATTAAATGTGTTCTTTAAATTAAATAAAAGGAACCAGCAACAGAAAAGTGCATTTATTTAGACAATGATTTTGCGACTCCCAGTCTTCTCTCCCCATCTATCTACCTGCCCGTCACCTTAGTTCCAGCGGAAGGAAATGTGGCGAGGTCGGTCACCACCCTCTTTCACCAGGGGTTTGTGGAACTCACGACCAGCACGTGAGTGTATAGCTGCCCAGCAGTATTCACAGTAATACTGGAGACAGGTCACATTAGCGCAGAAGAAAGGAGCGAACTTTCCTCCACACCGTGTCCCCTGACACTCATCACATAACTGGTCGTCCAATACGTATGGCTTCACTTCCACCTGCAGTGACAGAGTGCAAGAGCTCAATTTAGCAATTTAAAATGGATGCAACTATTAAAATCTCACAAACCATATAAAAAGATTGATACTGCCTGAGATTATCTGACAGTCAACATTTAATTTATTAGTTTATTATTATTTTATTAATTTTTTTAACAAAGAGGACAAACCGTATTACTAAGCTTCTTCTGTAATACTAATTAAACAAAAACAGATTATTTTGTTGAATCAGTTAAATTTTGTTTTGCGTTTTATGGAAGGTAGATGGAGACTGTCTGAGGGTGTTTGTGGTAGGAGTCTGCACTGACCCGTTTATCGATTTCTCCATGCTGCAGTTGCACAAAACGAGCGCTGATAGCAGCAATGTAGCTCTGCTGATTAGAGAAGGCGACCCGTCCTGCTCCCTTAGGGTACTTCAGCTCGGGGTCTGTGTCAATGCCTGCATAGCACACGCCGCCATACAGCCTATCCATGATCATAGCCAGCTCCACTGTGATCAAAAGAAATGAGCACAAGGATACAATACAAAAGGATACAAAAACCACACACAAATACCCACACATACGTCAGTGGATCTGATTGAACTTTCATCACACTACCTTTTACATCACAATTTGAATGAATAATCCTGGTGTCATCTACTCACATATAAATACAATAAATATAAGTGCAACACTATAGCATCCTAACTTTATCAATATTTTTACAAACCAAATGCTAAAACACAGCATACCTGCACGAAGAGGGCGTGGTACTCCCCCAACAAAAATGGTCTTCCTGGGATCCAGTGGCTGAGATCCATCCATCACAAAGTCACTATCATTCAGATTCCAAGGGCGAATCTGGACCTGTTTTAATAGAAAATATCAGTTATGTGAAATAAGTTGCAGCTGTGTGAAACCCAAAGCTGACAGCTCCTCAAGCAACTAAAAGGGGAAAGGTAATAGACGTCATAAGAATGTGTTCTCAAAAGCTTACATGCTTTGTAAGAGAATTGCACACTTCCCTTTACTTTCAAATCACATTATGCGGCTAATATAAAATATCTTTACAAGAAGCACACATTTCAATCTCTCTTTTACATGAAGTATTAAAAAGAGTTGAGTAAAACAACAAATGCACATAAGGTATTAAGTACAGTTCTAACAAAATCTTGATTTCGTTTTTCCTTCTCGTTTATCATTAGAAAAAGACAGATTTAAAATAAATATGTACTAAAAATGGATTATATGGACATATGGAGACAATTTTTCATTTATAGTAAGAGCACTCTCACAGGTTTGTCCTTAATGGTGGGGCTGGAAACACACAGGTAGAGCTTGCCATCTTCTTCAATGCAAGCATCAATCAGAGCCTGAACAGAGCTCTCATCTTGGAACAGGAGAAATGCATAACCTTTTGGGGAAATCCAAAAACTACCATCAGCCTACTAGTGAGCCAAGTGCCCATCTGTCAATATTCATCACTGGCTTAGTTACTGCAATACACAAATTAGGACGGTCGTTTTATAAGCTGGAGTACAACTTGGCTCCCTGTAATCGAGTTCTCTAATTAGATAAATCTACACTGTCTGTCAAAGTCTAGAAAAATGTTAAAAGTTTACAGTTTGACACAGTTCAAGCCCTTGCTGTGTTACAGAGCTTCGCTTACCTTTTGGTGGAAAGTAAGATTTGCTTTCAGCCTTGTGGGGCCAATCCACAAACAGGTGCCCAAAACGCCGGAAACTAGCAGTAATTTCATCTGGGGATAACAAAATATTATAGAACTGATTCAACTTCTCAAAGCATGCATAAAAATCAAAGGTGAGTTTAACATGAACAAGAGAAAGAAAAAATCAATTAGCCAATACCTTCATCAATGTCAGGGGGAAGGCCACCCACAAAGACTTTGCGGGAGTAGCGTTCAACTCTCTCTCCATTTTGGTGGGGATAGCAGTGTGGGGAGCTGAGGCCAGGAAGGCTTTGCTCAGCCCTCTCTTCATCTGGGAAGCCATCCTCCATGGGGAACAGTGACGAGTGGCCTATAGGAATATCATACAGAGATCAGTACTCGTGCCTGGCAACTCTAACTGAAGGCTTTGTCAAAGCCCACTGCTTGTCAAACACATTTGAACTAATTACTTCAGGCCTTTGAAGGGCACCAAATAAGCAAACACATGTTTGTAAAACTACCTTTTTATTTAGACTGTAATGATTTCATATGCATTTGCATCAGCCCTATACAATTTAATTCAGTTCAATAAAAAAAACAAAAAAAAAACTGTCAGCTTTGCTCTGTTTAATGTTACTTTATGTACTATATGTTCTTGCAGACTTCCTGATGCTTTATTTAGGATGCACATTATAGACATAAAATGTAATGTTTCAGAAACAAAGAATACAGAGTCGTTTAAAAAAACGGGTAATAAAACAGAAATTTGGCTAACCTAAAATGCAACACTACAAAATCACCATTCACTTTTGCATGTTTGTTATGACAGCAATCATTATTGCTTCACATACGGCTCTGGGATTGAGAATAACCACATTTGACATATTATAGGTAGCTGTGGTTAAGTATTCATATTGTTATTTCAATTTGGCACTGTAGCATGTAGCTAAATTCTTCACTCTACAAATGCAAAGGCAGAATTCAACAAATTGAAATACCCTCCAAAAATCCAAACAGAAAAGTCAAAGTATACTGGCTTTCCTGCAGGAGTATTCAACTTTGGCAAGACATCTTTTAATTCATGGATATTTAAACTTTTTCATATACTCATATAACATTTTTAATTATAGGAGCTTTTGTTTACAATTGTGTGTATATGAAGTTAAATGAAACCAAACTACATGTCTATGTGAGAATATTGTTTACCCTCTTAGTTCACCAGGTTAGTTACCTCAGATAACAGGTACTTCCAGTAATATTTAAGGTTTTTTATTACTTTTAACCCTTTCAGGCTCAAATTAAGTTTTAGTAACTAAAGGACAACCAAGTCCTGCAGTGGTACTTCTGAGTAAAAAAAACTCATAAAATATTTATCTGGGGTAATAAGGTAGTTAGTTGCAAATCTGTTGCAAATCAGCAACGCCTGCCTTGAGAGGGTTAATAGATAATATAATAAATGTAATATGTTATTTAATCTGTTCCGTCATCAAAGCCATTGAGCATGTGTTCACCACAAACTCGTGCTTAGCAATAACAAATTAAAAGATTGCTCTAAAATGTTGGTGCCTTTCTCTTTACTCTTTTTGGGCTACATAATAGGAGTGTAGGCCTGTTTGTTCGAAAGTTTTAAAAGTGTTATTCTATGCCATGTTTTCCAAGGATAAAGCCATAGCAGCTCTTCTACTGACATGACAGAAAGCAGGCTTGAGCTGCTTTATGAGGGGGAGTTTATGTAAGGGGGTTATTACCCACTTCGAGTGTGTATATGCCCATGAGTCATGGCTGCTTGGTCATGTTGTTGGTGTGGGGGTGTGTGTCTGTGTGTGTACACAGCTACACAAAGCACAAAAAGCCCCAAAAAAAATGTAGAACTATAGTAGGTGAGATGTAACAGGCACACAATCAATACACAAATGAAGATGGAGGCTGTAAATATACATGCACATTATTAACAATTGCCCCCCACATCATGTCATGCAGACATTAGCACTGGAATTTTCTAAATCATTCATATGCGGAGATTATTTCTGCTTGTTTTAAATGGGTCAAAAATGTGTTCTTTACCTCGTCGCCTCCCATAATTCCTTGCTGCATGAAAAATAAAATCATATGTGAGAGAACTTGTGGGCAATTACTGCTTCCTCTAAATGACCTTCAATCTAAAAAGAAATGTTGTCCCAAACCAATCCAATCAAACCAACTGTTCTTTTTTCAAATGTTCCGTCAAGTATACAGTAACAAACTAGTCTGTGTGGCATCATATAGGATCATTCTACTATGTTCCAATTTACAAACCATACAGAAGTTGTACTATATCAACACATTTTCATTGCTTCCTTTATTATCTCTTGTTCAGCACAGTCAACAGGCGCTCAAACGCTGCAAGGAAATTACCTTGAAGGACTGTCCAAAAGGGACAATGCTTACCTAGCAAATGGGCAGTATGCGCAAAACTGCGCAAAAACCCTATTTTTGAAGTAAACAACTGAAACTATCGAAACTGACATCAACCCCTCCACCAAGCAACTAAGACTATTGCTAATGCACTTATGTAGTGTTTCTACATTGCTAAACTTGCTGCCTGTGTCAACACACAGCTCACCAGGACGGTCATTTTCATTTACTTGTACAGGTTTAACCCACTAGTGCAATAAAAGCAATAAAATCCATCTACACACCATTTATGGGCAAAGGGCTGTCTCCTCCTGGATGAGCAAATCCAAGGCGACCTTTGGGAGAGGAGGGTATAAATCCTTTAGTTCAAGGCTGAAAAGGCATATAGAACAACTGTCCACTAGTCACATAGTTTGTTGTACAACAAGTACCACAAACTATGTGACTAGTGAAAATAAAGGTAGAATTCATTTTATAATAAAATTAAAGTCTGGATCAGGTTATGTTATCGCAGTTGAGTCATTCTTATCAAGCTTGTTAAAACTCATTTGATCACAGACCCTCAATTGACTAAACAGATTCAAGTGGTTAACTGACACCTATGTAAGTAGGTTCCTTGAAACATGTTTTTGTATTAACAACCTTGCAAGATATTTCTTTATTTCATTTACAGGTGATGACAGCCAACTAAGTTAAATAATCAATAAGCAGCTCATAAAATTCACTAATACATTGTCAAATCACTGCTTCACTGATAAACAACCATATGAGCAGATAAAAATGGCCTTGACAGTACTTTAAGTACAATACTTAAAAACTATTTAAAATCATAATGCATACTTTTACAAAAATAGTATTTAAATTAACACACAGTCCACTTGTCTATTGCTACTTCCCCATTGCTAAAATTCCATTAAAATGTTGACACCAACTATACACCAGCCTCTTCAATGCCACATATAACGTGTTCGCACCCCTTATCCATCCTCCATTCTTAATTTAAAGCAAAAGTATGTTACAGTCAGATAAAAGAAAAAAAAAGTGACTGGATTAAAAGCAAGCAGTGAGATCGGCATAAACTTTTCCACAGCTGGGGTGCACTGCTGGGATGCAACAGCAAAAGTCCTTTCCAGTTAGGAACTAAGGGAGCCATCTGGTAGCCAGGTCAGCAGGAATGCTGGATCTAGCACAATGTTTTGCTGCTTCAAAGAGAACAGAAAGTCCTTTCTACTGATGGTGGACAATGCTCGATGTTTTTCAAAGCTCTTTTATAGCAGAGTTTCTATCTTCCTCATCCCATCATTTGTTTAGATTAACATTCCAACCTTACTGGCCACACACTTGAATAGTCAACCTAACAAGGGACAGTGCACAAGAATCAGTATCCATTCTACAACAACAGGTTTTGAGATGGAAAAGGCTACTTTCAGTGACTGGACAAATGCAACTTATGCTCTTGTTATAACTTCAAAGGGGAATTCCAGTAGGGGAAAAAAACTAATTCTGAAAATGCTAATTAAGATGTAAATAATGTTATTTACAGTACTTTGAATGATATTTTAGATTTACAAACAGCTTCTAGACAACGTTGTGTCAAAAGCATTTAGACCAAAACAATATGGATCAGACTCACCAGCTCACTGAAAGCAATTAAATGAAGTTGTTAGAAATAGGTTGCCTGATGCTTGACACATTCTTTAATTATTTATACAGGATTTATACCGAGATTCTTAAGTTGAATTTACTACCTTTTTACTACCTTTTTACTATCTTCACAATATTTTTTACTACCAGCACGACTTCAAACTTCAACTGTCGCAGCGTACAGTGTGAAGTAAAGTATTTAAATATCTCAAATTAATAACATATTTCCTCACAAGCCCTTCCAATGGGCTCACCACCTGTAGGAGGGGCCAAGGGGTTCGGGTGCAGTGTGAGCTGGGTGGCAGACAAAGGCGGGGTCCTTGGCGGTCTGATCCTCGGCTGCAGAAGCTAGCTCTAGGAACGTGGAATGTCACCTCTCTGGCGGGGAAGGAGCCTGAGCTGGTGCG
>JBBPDH010000022.1:1964025-1976501 GCA_037974565.1 Clupeocharax schoutedeni
CCTGTTACCTGCTTTTATACCTGACGTGCGGTCATTTCCGGTACCTCGTGACCGTACGTGACCCGGTGTGCGTGACAAGTAGCTGGACACCCTTTCACAGATTTTTCAGGAATCAACTATACAAGTATTTTTCCCCTATTTATGCCTTGTGCCCCTGCCTGACTGTTAAATACAAGTCACAGATTATAGTCATGAGTGCAGATTCTCTAGTCTCCAGGGGGCAGCAGAACAACACAGTAAAGTGGAGCAAAGGTCCTGAAGGACTCGAACACCAGTGGATTCACTTCTCAGATCTCTTCTTCTAGTGCATTCTTGGATGTTTTAGGTTTCTTGTAAAGTGGTTTGTGTGTTTGTGTGTGTATGTGTGTGTGTGGGGGGGGGGGTGTATTAATTCTATGTTGAAAAAGAAATGAGATATACAGCTCCTGAGTTGCATGGTTGTCCAAGCAACCCTCTCTCTTTCTTTATCACTCAGTGTGATGCTGGTCAATGCGGGTGACTCACAGATTATGTAACAGTTTCACATCACACAGATATATTTGCCCTCAGTCTGACAGTGTTGGTAGGATTGGGGGCACATCTCCCCTCAAGTACTTTCAAACTTCTTAGCACTTCTAAGGCCACTCTTGGGGGAAATTAATGCAAAAAGCCATTCAGATGGGATTTGTGAAGAAGAGCAATTCAGTAAATGCGCTGAAAATGAAATTAGCTTGACTGATTAGCCCATCAAATGATTAGTTCTTCATTTGATCAGAAAAGGAAATATGGAGGAGGAACATTATGCCACAATGGCTATCTTCCTGATACCACAAGTGATAGATCTACTCTGCATTTTCTAACGTACTTTTCAGTTGGCAGAATGTGTCACTCTTTTGTTTCATTCTAGTGTTATCTTTACTGGCTGAATTGGCTGTTATCTCAGCTGAGCCAAAGGTGACAAAATATTAAACTGATTGACTAATGCCATTATTAAATTCACTTTTAAATTAATTTCAAATCTGCTTGTTTTAAGACCCGTTAAAGCATATTTATGATCACTTAGGCTGCTTCTAATTCATTTTGAAATAATAAGCATAATGCAGTTTGAATATTAATACATGTATGCGGCTGTGTTCGAAATAAGAAAAGTCTTTAAAAAACCAATCCCCATTGCACCAACCACTTGTAATGTAAACCATTTTATTCCAAGCCATTTTGGATCATTTCTATTGGTCCATTCATCATGAAGGTTCCATACAATGTGCTGTTTTGCATTCAGGTGATGTAGAAAAAAAAATAATGATGTAGCATGGTTTATCTGGACAGTGATGATATATTTCCACTGTCCCATAAAGTTATTAGGATAATAGTTAAAATGACAAGTTAGTTAAATATATGGCAGCAAACACTGGCAGACACCTTTAAATGTAACAAAATTGCTGAACTATAAAGCAGTAAAATGTGTGTTTAATCTCATTATGTTGTTTTCCATTATTTGAAATTTCACATTCCCTATTATATTGTGTAAAACTTTATGATTTTTGTTTCAACAGCAACAATATGTCTTTGTTTTTCATTCAAGCCTCAGTCATCATAGCTGCCAGACATAGTCATGCAGTTGGAGACTTGATTAAAAGTAATTGAGAACAACTATTGCAAACTTTCAACAGGCAATAAACAGTAAAATTACACGTGTACTGCCTTTATAATCATCTATAATGTAGGGCTTTGCCTCCCCAAACATTTCTTGTACATTATTAAATCACTTTAGCATTCAAATAATTAATTTATTTCTGAAGGAAAAAGTGTATAATCCGTGTTATATCTGTCCGGGTTAACACAACAGAGACACTTTAGCCTTTAAGAGTATCTCTCAAAGGGCTAAAAGATTGATTTTAAAGTGATTCTTCATTGCATGATGCTCTGATTAGCTCTATTGTTATGCTATTGGGGGGTGGGTGGGGGGGTATGCTTAGTGTAATCCCATCGAAGCTCCTCACACGATGATTACTCTCAGCAGGTCAGTTTTGCTTTTTGTCATCAATCAGTGTTGAACTGTTATATATATATGTGTAAAGTAGCCTAACACAGGAGACACATTTCATACAGGCTCACAGAGAACATAAGACCATCTTCAGCTCTTCAACAACACAAATCGAAGGCAAGCAAGTAAGTTATGCAGCAATATAAATTTTAGAAGGGTTGCATAGGTCACATATTCACTTTATTGGGACAATGCTATTATGTGAGGGTTAATTGTCCTGATGGAAATAGAATAAGAGCTGTGTGAAGGCTTTTCTCTCTTTTGCTGTGGCCTTTATCTGAGCTACTGGTTGAGGTAACTCGGAGTGTATGTGTGCTTTGTGGATTTCTGATGTATCTGCATGGTTTATAGTTTTAAACAACCCTTTCCAGAACACTCATGCCATATATCATCACACCCACACTACTTTCCAGCTGTAGTGATCATTTTTCTTCATTCAAATTCATTCAAAAATAATATTAGAATAATTTGTTATTTTCCATATGCAATATTCAATACACTTTGTTAAATATATCAATTGTACTGAAACAGGCCATGGATTGTCTGTCAATCCAAATCAAAACCATATGAGCTGATGTACTGAAGCAATGTTGTACTCTGTTCCCGCCAGTATCTGTGAGAGTGACTGCATCCCAGTGTTTCTCCTGATATCACTGGGCCACACCGAGACAAATCTGTGCCAATATAGCTTTGATTCCCTCGCTGTTGGTCAGGTGTTTGATGTAGAAGCAAGAGTTTACTGATGTTGACTTCCCCAATGTCATTCACAATACAGAATAAATGTGAGATTCTCAGTGATGAAAGCTTTAAAATGAACTGTTCAGGACAAGCATTCCAACTGTTAGGGAGAAGAGAATTTCAAAAGGCAGTGTTTTGCCATCAGAAAGTTTGGTCAGTCATGTTTTTGTGTATGTCTACGTACGTTAGCATTTTAATTTTAGTTAGTTGGTGACAAGGCAGCTAACAATACTTCTTAGTCTAGACATTTTGATATTCTGTCTACTACCAGCAATCTTGACAGCAGGCAGCATTCATTCAACATTGTTTTGATGGTGGACGAGTCAGTATGTGTGTGTTATGTCTGTATTAAGTAAGTGTGTATGTGTGCCAGTTTCCATGCTGAACAAATGTTCATGGGATGGGGCTGCAAATGTAAATGTTATGGCAATTCTTGACGTGTTTTCGTGGGAGGCACGGATTCCGCATTTAAGGTGCCATTTGTTTTCCACCGATATTACCACCGGTCCAAAATAAAGGGAGGCTGT
This sequence comes from Clupeocharax schoutedeni, assembly GCA_037974565.1. NCBI lineage: Eukaryota > Metazoa > Chordata > Actinopteri > Characiformes > Alestidae > Clupeocharax > Clupeocharax schoutedeni. The sequence goes on from JBBPDH010000022.1 coordinate 1,967,314, forward strand.
CGAGACTGTGGTCCTAACACTGGGAGACTCAGTCCCTTCGGTCCTTTTTAATGTGTCAAGCATAAGAGGTCTGGAGCCCAAGATAGCACAACTATCCTTGCTCCTTTTGTGTGGGTAGGATGACCTTTCCCCAGTCCCACAATTCTCCTGTATTTCAATGTGCTTTACAGGGGGACGGTACCTTGTTCAGGGTACCTCAGAGGTGCCCAGCGGTCTTGGGAATCGAACCCAGACCTTCTGGTCGCAGGGCGAATGCCCTAACCACTAGGCCACCAACTGCCCCATCTACAGCATAATTTAGGAAACACCTCTTTTTGAACCTCTCTTGCTTGAACCATCGCCCTTCATGAATGACCAGTTGTAGATTCTGAATAATGTACTTTAATTGCTGAATTTGCTGAGGAAAACACTTTCCTTGTTAGCTTCTTCATTTGGGGTATATTGTGGCTAACAAGGTCACTTAAAAAAACTCGTAGACTAAAAGTAGCTTTTTTGAAGTTTGAATGTTTTAGCGTCTTTGTTCTACTATCATGATAGCTTCTTATTTGGTTTATTTGCTCATTTTAGGATACATTTTCATTTTAGTCTCCTTTAGCAAAAAGGAGACTTAAATTACAATTAAGTATTGTTACTGTATATTCCTATGAAAAAATAAAAAAGTCCAATTTTGAGAGTTACAATTTTATTACACCCCTTTAATGGAATCACACAGTTATTGAGTCAGACTCTAAAACATTGTTTAATGCTCTGAGTAGCTCCAAAAGTCATTGTGGCTTTTTTCCCTATACCAATGCCCCTATATTTGATAAAATACTGCGTTCTAATATTTAAAAATATGAATTTGTTTTCTCTAATCTACTGATCGAATGTTTTTTTTCAGGGGTAAAAGTGTGAACTGCTTGGACAAACCATCACTAATCTGCACTCCCCGGTGTAGTGGTAAGCTCCCCTGACATTTGAGTGTGTGCTGTGGAGTTTAATGCCACTAAAGCCATTCACATTACAGGCACGTGTAATTCTTTTGGGTCTTTGTGTCACAAAGAATGCTGCTGGAAAAGTTGCTGTGTTAAGGTGCAGACTTTCATAAATTTCGATTTAAAGGTTAGTCAGTTCAAGTCTGCCATCTTTTGTTTTCTATGTGTGTGAATAATGTGCCAGAGACCTTTCTCAGTGACTCTTTTTCTGTTCAGAATACGTTGGTAAGACTTTGCTTCATAAAAGAGGCCGCCTCAAAAAAAGGTAAACAACACTCCTTGAGGGCCTCACAGCTTTCAAGTCCATGGTCTGAGAAGGTTGGAGAAAACCTCAAGACCTACAAGTCCTAAAGGTGGAGCTTTGGAGTCCTGCCTGGTTGTGTAACTCACCATAGGAGACATAACTATCAAGCCCTTCGTTTTTATCCCCACTGCTTTATTTGCCACAATGGGAGATTACGAGGAGGACACAGCTTTTCTGGGACAAAAAGGTCCATTCTTTGTGATTATCTTCCTGCTTCTGAACGCCATCTACATCTCCACGGGCTTCCATAGCTTCTACATTGTGTTTGCTGGCGCCTCCCCTTCGCACCACTGCCAGGTCCTTGATGGGAATCTGAGTGTAGAATGGACCAGGGCCAGCATTCCGATTGAGGAGGTAAATGGAAAGCTGGAACCGAGCAAGTGCTGGAGATACAGTTTGGATACAATTCGACATTTTGCTAAAGAAGGATACAACTTTGGAACTGTAAACTTCACAGATGTTGCCAAAGAGCGGTGTGTGGAAGGATGGAAGTACAGTACAGAAATCTACCATTCTACTATTGTGTCTGAGGTGAGTGCGAGCTTTAGAGCACTAAGGAATATAGAAAGCTATTATATGGCCTCCATATCCATCAGTCAATTTTAGCATCTTTACTAGAAAGTGAATTCTACCCAGAAATCCATCATCAATTGTTGCATAGAATGTTACTTTCTACTTACTCATAAGAACATAAGAATCACTGTAGAATCAAAATAATATAATTCATTGTATTGTATGTAAATGTAACAATGTTATAAAGTGTATCTACTGCTTTATTCATAATAAAATATTTACACACTGTAAGGTGCAGCAGGCAAAAATGGTATTGATTAAATTGGATACTGTTGGATAAGTTAGCAGTATCCAATTTAATCAAAAGCATGTTATATAATCCATGAAGTACTTGTTTATGTAGTTTAAGTAGTTTATGACCTGGATCAGGGGGCAGATGACAAAAAAGCACAAAAAAGTTGGAACCAGTGACTTACTGAGATTTTTTTTTAAAAATATACACTTTTTAAGTATATAATACCAACATGTGTATTGTCTCACCTTAGAAAATGCCATAATGGCACAACAACACCACTACTGTGACTCATGTAAAAGGAACTTCATACTACTTTTAACTAAAATGTGATTAATAGTAAAATGGCCAGTAGCCTAAATGAATGTAGAATATAGGCAATCATATGTGAATGTATGAGCAGCCACCCACCCCCACCCCACCCCAACACCCAGAGAAAAGACATGTTTTGTTGTTTTTTAATGGAAAATAAGTTAAGATATCCTTCACAGGAAATAAATAAACTTGCACTTGGAAAATTGTAGAGATTAGTTTCTGTTTCTTTGCTTAATTTAATGTCCTGGGTGGGAAAAATAAATACAATAGATAAATAAAACGTGCCATAATTGATTTCCCCCCATTATGTTAAATTCTGCAAATAAACATTAACTTAGTAAAATAGGCAGAGTATGCGCACAAACCATCACTTTTCCAAGGGTCCCCAAACTTTGGCATACAACTGTAGTTTTCTGAATAAACAACGTGATCCTAAAGTTTGAGTGAATGAACTGTGTGTTTTGTCTGTAGTGGGACTTGGTGTGTGAAAGAGAGTGGAGAGTTCCATTTGCTTCCTCAACATTATACATGGGTTACTTGTTTGGCTCCCTCGCCTCAGGCCAGCTCTCTGACAGGTAATGTCTACTTATTTGACACACTTGCATGCTAATGAATTCACTAAAGAAAAACACTTGTACTTTAATGGTCTCTTTGACAGTTTAAATGCAAATTATTAGTCGTTATGGAAACCACAATGTGCTCCCTTGCCAATGTCACCAAAGGCCTTTTGATATTTAAATGTCGCCATCTGCTGTAAAAAACGAGAAGTGACGTTTAAAGGAAAGTTACGTTTTAAGGAGAATGTTATTGATTAGTACTGAATGATGTGAACATACTAATGAATCTTGAAAGTCAAGCAACATACAGAGTTTTCAAAGGCTACAGCGAACACAGTCATGGGTAACTGACGTATTCTATCAGCACCGCTAATCCAATATTTTTTGTTCAAGGTTTGGGAGAAAGAAGGTACTTTTTGCATCTCTCGCTGTAGAATCACTCGTCATCTTTGCACAGTCGTTTTCTCAGTCCTGGCTGGTTTTCTGTATCCTGTATTTCTTTGTGGGAGCCTTCCAGGTGTCCTTGTACATCACAGCATTTGTTCTCGGTAAGCAGCCATCCGTATTTCATCTTTTGCTTCACAGCATTTGTTCTCATCATATTTGGTCCCCTGTTAATTAATGGTCACAACCACAGAACCAATCATGTGTTGTTATTTTTATTATTACCATATCAGTGTCACTGTTGTGCTGAGAATGATCTTCCAACCAATAAAAAACAGCTCACCAGCTCTTTACATTTAAGGAGTGGGGTAAATGGGGCTAACAAATGATACAAATGGACGACAGTTTGTAATTGTAATTGATAAAATGGATAATGAATGTATATATCTGGTTGGTGAAATTATTTGACAGTGTACATATTTTCAGTTATATAATAACTCAACAACATGTTTACACAGGGTTACAGAAACCTCAACCAGTGGCAAAACCCTTATCTCCTTTCATTATTTTCACAGGTACTGAAGTGCTTAGTACCTCCATGCGAGTTCTCTTCACCACTTTAGGTGCCTTTCTGCATTACTGTGTTGGATACATGGTGTTGCCATGGATTGCCTTCGCAATCAGGGACTGGCGAATTCTTCTCAGGGTCCTTTCAGGGCTAACCCTGGTTTATATCCCATTATGGTGGTAAGTGGCAGAAGTGAAAAATAATGGCGTAATCAGAAGTTTATATTACAGACTCAGTTCAAACTTGGTGATAATATCTATCTTGAGTGACTGGATCAGAAATGGCCAGCAAGCAAGTTACACAGCTACCTTTCCCCTTTCTGCAGGTGTAAGATAGGATGTGTTCACACAACAAATGTTATGAGAGCATATGCATCTCTAACCACCTCCAAAAGGCAGTTTAACTGTTGTTTCTGCACAATACACTGGTCCAGATTTACAGCCGATTGCTTCATATATGATTGTATAAAAAATCAGAACATGTTAAGGCCAGGTTTGAACATGGCCAGAGATCTACTAAAGGCACACACCACTATAGTTTAGGGATTTATCTGTCTCTGATTCAGTTGATGTTAAACCTGGGATGGATTAGGTAAAATATGAAAGAAGCTGTTGGAGGAGTGCCCGGATCTGGCCATGGAGGGTCAGTGTCCAACACAGTTTGGTGATTTCACTGCTCAAACACAGACGATTAATCTAAATAATGTTATTTACTAGGTTTAGATTTAGAGACTATGCATTAGAAGGAGAACTACCAAACTGCACTAGACACTAGTCCTTTAAGATTCAGATATTCATAATAATTTCTCTCATGGTAGTGGTAGCATGTGCATAGTGTTTTCTCTGGGTGAAGGGTATTTTCATTTTGTTGATTTTTTGAGGACTGTTTTATGTTTTGTCGACTGTTGACAAAGTGTTACAGTGCAGAACCACACGAGTCATGTAAAAACTAGTTTTAAAGGACACATAAAGAAGCAAGACTACAAGAATGCCATCGAAATATTATTCTAAACCTTGCTGTTCAACAGGTTCATTCCAGAGTCTCCACGATGGCTGATCTCTCAGGGGAGAGTGGAAGAGGCAGAGGTCATAGTCAGAAACGCTGCTAAGAAGAACAAAGTCACAGCTCCTGACATCATCTTCAAGGTGTCAGAGGTTGGACCCCTTTTTCTGTTGATTTTTGTTTCCATTTTAGGAGCAGGAATTGCTTTACAGAACCATTAAAGTAAAGAAAATCAAAGGGAAGGTCTATGAGAATGTTCCCCAGCCTTGGTCATGGAGGCATACTGCCCTTTAAAAAAGCTGACTTTGATTTGAAAATTACCTACTTGACTTGACAACAAATTTTAGTGGTTTCTTTGCTCCTAACAGACCTGAGTTAAATGAGTTGTAGTGCGTTCAGAAAGAGCATTAAAAGGTGAATTAAAAGGCTTTCATACCACTGTATTTATTTGGCAGACACTTTTAAACCAAAATGACTTACAATTTTAAGTTTCAGGACAATGTGAGAAACAGCGGAGTGCTAAGTGCTAAAATCTTAATATCAGCAATAGGGCAAGAAGATAGACAGTGCATCAAAGAAGAGGAGATACTCTCTAAATAGACAAGTCTTCTAGAGGTGACTACTCTGGTCATTCCACCAGTGGGGGACGAGAATGAGAAGAGTACTGAGTTTGCCCTCCTTCCAGGACCAGTGTTGGAAAACTCCATCGTAGACCCTCCTCTTTATTGTGGGGAGTAAAATATTGGCGAACTAAATATTTTTCTCTGACCCTCAGGCCAACCAGATGCTTCCACATGCTAAAAAATACAGCTTAATCGATGTTGTAAAGACCAGCAATATACGTTGTACAACCTTCATGTGCTTACTCTTATGGTAAGTATCACATATTTTTGAGGCCCCACAAAGATGGATTATGGAACCCTGCAGTGTGTATATTAGGAGTGTAATGGTACACAGATGTCACTGTTCGGTGCGTATCTAGGTTTTGGGTCACAGTTTGGTACAGTTCACGATACAACAAAGTTAAGATACAGCAACAAAAAGTTCTAAAGAATGAGGCTTGTTTTTTTTCGTTTATTTTAAATAAACAGCAGTGTTTTAACCAGTAAACACACACTCTTGCTTATATTTTCATGTATGTGTAAGGCAGCAGAAGTGTTACGCCAGAAGGTGGCACTATTACACCACACTATGACCCAGGTTTATGATTACTTGGGCTTTTTGGTCCCTCTGTGATTCCGTATTACTTCAATCACGTCTTCTCTGTCGTACTGTGTATTCTCCGAAAGACATCATGTACCGAGCCATGACCCCTGTACTGTGACGGTTTGGTACAAATACATGTACCATTACAGCCCTAGTGTATATTTGTGTGTCTGTGTGTCTCCCTGTATGAGTCTCAAAAAATATACAAGTTTGTTAAATATTCCCTTTGTTTCTGTCTTCTCAGGATGGCCATCAATATTGGATATTTTGGGTTGTCCTTAAATACATCCAATCTAATTGGCAATCCATTCCTGAATTGCTTTTTATCAGCTGTTACTGAAGTGCCTGCATATATCGTGGCCACCTTGCTTCTGAGAAGCTGTCCTCGAAGACTACTTCTCTCTGCATTCCTTAGTATAGGTGGAGGATTCCTTCTATTGATCCAGCTTATCCCTGAAAGTAAGAAAATTGCTTGATTTATGCTTACTTTTATGGCATTTAGCAAATGCTCTAATCCAGGGACATACACAAGTGCTTTGTAGTCCACAAAGAAAACATATTCCTCACACAAGTAAACACAGACAATTTTCACTGTGAAGGAGAGTAACACACTGCTAGGACATTCTCGGCTGGGAGTCTTAAACACAAGGGTCTCAGTCTTCCAAAAACTGTTTAGTCACATGATGTAGGCTCTTGTTTAGCTGGAATGAAAACCTGCAGCTGACTTTTTGCAAAGAAGAATGGTTGCTCTTGTTCTACCGAGCTTATAGAAATGAATCAACCCATTCAAAATAAGCAAATGTTATTGCTTTGCAGCCTGAAATGAAGACACATCTAACAATTTCCAGCTTATTTAATCAATGTGACTTATCTAGGTCAAAGATATGACAGCAGCAGTTCAGAAACTAACATTTGTGAGGTTGATAAAGGACCACTCCCTGTGTCAGTACTAGAGCTGCAACAATATATTACAAATTTACCATCATCGTGATATCAACATGCAAAATATACATATCGCGAAAGACTGACTGAACATCAATAAATGGTGTTTTTCCAAAACTCTTCACCCAGTGCCTCAGAGAAGAGGGCAAAAAAAATCACTGGGCAGTTTCTTTATCTTCTAATAATCTTCATCTTATAATTTAAATTATGTGTACATATATTTAAGATTTAAAATTATTTTTAAAATATCAGTTGTTTTTCAACTATGTCCAATTGTTCAAATATTTTATGGGAGACATTAAAATTATCTGCTAAAGTAAATTCTTGAGAAAAAAAAATCATTGTAATAGAAATATTGCATTTGAATTTTTTTTATGCCTAGACTAGTCAGCATCTGGAGTCTCTGTTACCAGCAAATCCAAAGCAGAAAACCATTAATACTATAAAGGCTAAAGTTTTACTCACTTATCGCATGTGATATCGCCATTGCAACACTCAACTACATTATCGCATTTTGCATGTTTTCCTAATATCGTGCTGCGCTAGTCAGTACTTTGTAGAACCATCTTTTGCTGTAATCACAGCCTTCAATCTGTTGGAATACTTATTTTCCGATTGTGCCCATCTAGACTGAGCAGTATTTGCACACTCAGTCAAATTTAAACTCAGTCAAATTGGATGGTAACTGTTGCAATTTTTTGGTAACAAGTGGACTACAATTTTATTCCAAAGACTTTCACTCTGACTTCACTCTGACTGAAGGCTACACAAGGAAATTCTCCTTTTACAACTTCAGCCACTGTCTTGTCAATTTTGCTCAGTACTTTGGGTCAGTGTTATGCTGGAAAGTGGACCTTCTTACCATTGACAACTTTCTAGCAGAGGGCAACAGGCATCCCTCAAGAATTTTTCATTCTATACTGACACATACCTCAGTCTCTGATCCAGAGAAACACTCCAACACCAGGATGCTTCCACCCCCATGCTTTACTCTAGGTATTTTGTTTATTGAATGGGGAGAAATTGGCTTTCTGCCAGATGTACTGTTTGGTGCTGAGATCAGATAGTTTTTGGTCTCCTCTAACACCTTTATCCACTTGGCAAATGTAATTTTTAGCAAAGTTCAATTGAGACTTAATGTGGCCTTTTCTGTGGAGTATGCTTTTTCCCTTGCACACCTCTTGTACAAGACACATTTGTGGACACACTCTTTAGCATAAATTCCTGCTACTGCTTCAGAGGTGTCTTGGTAGCCTCTCTGACCAGTTTCCTCCTCGTTCTTCTATCCAGGTTGGATGGATGACCTGATCAGGGAACAGTCCTCGTAGTACCACATACTTTGCCCTTTTTAATTATAGCCTTATACTGGTAAATGAATAGCTCTTCTTTGTGCCCCGACTTGTGACTCCTTTATTTATCTGTGATTCTGTTTTTTTATTTAAAAATATTTTTTTATTATTATATCATTCACTTGGTTGTTATAAGTTGCACTGACTGGACACAGCTGGACAAACTGTCTTCATTTCAGGCTGGAAAGAAAAAAAATGTTTAAAAAAGGGGATGATTCTACTCTATACCCACTGCAGTTCTTTGCAAAGAAATTAAATGTAACTGAACATTAAGTTATTTTTGATGTCCACTAATGTTTTTTCTATAAGACTGTAATGCAGAATCACAATGTAAAAGTCATATGGACTGATGATAAAAATGACAGATGGCCAATTTATAGCAATGAGGAATGGATAGAACACACACACACTCAATAACAGTAATCATAATAATAACAATAATAATATAGCCGCTAGCGGCGATGGGCGGGGTCCAAGCTGTTTTCCCACTTGTCCAAACTGCAATGCTAACAGGTTGAAGTGCTTTGAGATCCACAGAGTGTTCATGAAGTATATAGAAGTTATCCAAATTGCTGTTGTGGGTTGTGCTAGTGACTCACATTCACGACTGTTTGCACATGTTGTTGTAGTATCAAAACCATATAGATTTCTGAACTTGTGATAGCGGGCCTATTCTTCCAGTGCCAGAAGTTTTGTTAACTGGGAATTAACATATGTAATGGGGTCACTTTTTGCAGTATTGTTTGAAACAGCAGAAAGAAATGGAGCACCAGTTGGCTGGC
>JBBPDH010000022.1:2016829-2027833 GCA_037974565.1 Clupeocharax schoutedeni
GGATGGATGGATGGGTGAATGAAGGGATGGGTGGATGGATGGATGGATGGGTGGATGGATGGATGGATGGATGGATGGATGGATGGATGGATGGATAGATGGATGGATAGATGGATGGATGGATGGGTGGATGGATGGGTGGATGGATGGATGAAGGGATGGATGGATGGAGGGATGGATATGACTGAGGTAGCATTTCTCTTCGTTTGAGCCATCCTCAGTGGCTCACTAATTTTCCATTCCTGCTTCCTTGTGTGGAGTGCCTAATGGAGTTCAGTGCTAATCTTGTTGGTGGAAGTCTGTTACTTAATACTACACCTAATATACTTTAATTGCCTAATAGACTTCTGCTACAGCACTTGTAGTTTGAGATCTTAAAAGCTCATGTCAGACTGTGCTTGGTGGTTTTAGTGCACTGGTTGAATGTATGTGTGTATCTGTCTGTCTACAGGCCGTGGTGTACTGCCATGGGGGAAGGATCGGCTTTTTTCAGGGTGACATCCGCCTCCTTTCAGATGATATGAAGGTTCTCAGGCCCACCATCTTCCCCGTGGTGCCTCGGCTGCTTAACCGCATGTATGACAAGGTGAGAGACACTTGACTGCAGCAGTGTGTTTGTGTTCTTGCAACAGAAGCAGCTACAATGGCACCTCAGTGTTTGCATGTCTGCTTTGTGCATGAGCTCTATTCGTGCCCAGAGGATGTGATTCACAGAGCATGTGTGAAACCAGCAAGCAGGTGGTTAGACACTCTGTTCTCTTTGACCCGGTCAAACATCATGTTTTAAACACACGTGCACACAGACACCGAAACATACTTTTACCAAAATTGAAATAAATTATTTGGTGTCTAAAGCTCTTTAATTTAGCACTAGACCTACAAGACTAAGTAATTATGAACATGCCATCACAGACAGACAGACAGACAGACAGACAGACAGATTGACAGATTGACAGATGCTATACACAAGTAAAAATGGACAGTGTTATGTGATGTCATGGTGAGTGTGGGTGCCTTCGGACCATGAGGTCATGGGTTTGAATCCTATCTTCATCAGACCATCACTGGGTTCCTGAGCAAGACAATTAACCCCAAGTTGCTCCAGGGAGACTGTCCCCTGTAGTTAGGGAGTGAAAGTTACATTGGATAAAAGCATCTGTGAAATGATGTAAATGTAATGTTACAAAATCAGGCGAGTTTGAGGAATTTTATAATTTTGTATAAATTACACTTCTTTTCTGGGTCTTGTTCAGATATTCAGTCAGGCCAACAATCCGGTGAAGCGCTGGCTCCTCAACTTTGCCGCAAAGAGAAAAGCGTCTGAGGTGAGCCGCGGCATCATCCGAAGCGACAGCATTTGGGATAAGATCTTCTTCAGCAAGATTCAGGTGTGTATGTGTGTATGCTTGTACTTGTATCTGTGCTTGCAATGAGGTTGTGCCTGCAATTGATTGGTCAGGATGCTCCCAATGCACCCTGAGGGCTATTTTACTTATTGCAGATTTTTGCAGCACCATAAGTTGAGGCCTAAAATGCAAAAAAACATAAAAGATTAGACGGTGTTTAGACGTGTACATGAAAAAGTATGTGTGTTGCATTGAACTGAACACAAAAGAATTGTAATATAAAATTACTTATTTAAACTTCTTGAACTGAATTGTACTGAATTAAAATGAACTGCACTGAACTGAATAAATCAGTTGTACTGAAATCAACTGAACTGAATTAAATAATGGGGTGCATTTGCTTGGCAGGCAAGTTTAGGCGGGAGGCTTCGCATGATTATCACAGGGGCCGCCCCCACTTCCCCGACTGTTCTTGGCTTCCTGAGAGCAGCGCTGGGCTGTCAGGTGTGAACCACACACACACACACACACATGCACACACACACAGACATATTTGAAACACTAGTTAAAATGTGAAATCTCCCACATCCTCTGGACTCCTCTCATTTTTAACTTGTCTGCATGATGTGTTATGCTGGTGTGTGGGTGTACACACATGTGTGCCCTGATTGTGTGTGTGGGTAGGTGTATGAGGCCTACGGGCAGACAGAGTGCACGGCTGGCTGCACCTACACAACTCCTGGAGACTGGACCTCAGGTAAACCTAAAAGCATCATAAGTCTTAGTTACACATTAAGCCAGACGTGCCGTGCAGCACACGTCACTTTTTTCTCTTAGACTGAACCTGCAAGCTGCTCAACTTGGATATTGGTCCTACATGTCCATCAAAAGTGATACTGTTGTCAAAGAAACGCTCCCTTTACCTGTAATGCAGGGAATAATCACTCTGCTGGAATGATCAAGTCAATTTGAGATAAGTTAAGCACAGAATGAGATTACACATGTGATGACTTGGGCTACAAAAGACACTACAGTGACAAAATTCTTACTTTTGTGTCTTAGCTGATTGGGTACTTTTAGGGTGAGGGCAGAAATTGCACAAATGAGAACTTTGGCTGATGTAAAACTGTAGCATGCCCAGTAGCAAACATGAATAGTCTATGAATTCACTTCCTCATTTCAGTATGAGAACCAACAAAACATTACATTTAAATTCACATTCACGCCATTTAGCTGACACTCTTATCCAGAGCGATGTACATGAGTACTCAAGTCCACATTTGCTTCTTATCCTGTAAAGCAACTTAAATCAACTTCCGCTACCTAACCAAGTTACTGCAGGCAAAGTACACCTAAACAACACCTGTCAAAGTTGATTTGTTGATTTGAGATTGAAAGGAAAAAGTACTATCAAGGATGACACCCAGCCTCTTAACCTGTGGAGAGGGGGAAATGGAGCAATTATCAATATCAATAGAGATACTGTCAGTTTTAGATAATGATGATTTGGTACCAATCTGTTTAATTTAAGGATATTTGACGAAAACCAGGTTTGTATTTCAGTCAGGCAGTCAGTAAGGGAGGAAGGTGGGAGGGTGGAAGTGGGTTTACTGGTAAGGTAGAGCTGGGTGTCATCCACATAACAGTGGAAACTGGTGTTGAATTTGCGAAAGATATTGCCAAGAGGAAGGAGATAAATAGTGACGAAGAGGGGCCCCAGGTCCGATCCCTGGGGCACACCAGAAGTAACAGGTGAAGTGTGGGATGAGAAAGATTTGAGCTCAGCTGAGAATCCGTTGCCATGAGGAGGCTATTGGTAATTTTTATGAGGGCAGTTTCTGTGCTATAAGGGAAACGAGAGGCATAGTTAGTTGCTGCATTAAAATAGGACATTCAACAGGCTTATTAAAGCTGCTGTGGTATCAGAAATATGTTTTGAATCATTCAAGCTGAGCCCATACTCAAATGAGGGCAATGTATTTAGTTCCCTGGCCCAGGTGACATAAATGCTGACAGTGTAACCAAGCAGGTCAAAGGACTTCTGCAATCTCTCTTCAATGTCTGGGTAGTAAAGCCAGAAATTGCGGTCAAGACTTACATAATGCATTACTCTGGTCAATAATTAGACTCTGAGTTTGACATAGGCCTACTAAATCTGTAGAGCTCATTTAGGCCTCATATTTAGCCAACTGGCCTTTGTTTTGTAATGTCTGTGAGTTCTAATCTAACAGCTGACAACAGTGTTAATATTTTTGGCATATAAAGGATATGCCAGGCTGATGCATTATTTTCACTGTGCCTACTGGACTGGAAATAAAGGAGATGCTTTTTGCCTTGTTTTGTTTTCTTCACTTTAAGCCTTAGTGTTCTAGATAAGCATCTTCTATATGCCCTTGTGACTTTTGCTTATGCTGTAATTATGACTGTGTAAAACATTAAACTTACTCATCTTCCATTCTGAGAAAAATAATTCAACAGCTCCTCCTTGTGGCAAGGATGCCATACTATGTTGCTTTTCACTTCAATGCATCTAAGGATATTACTGTTTACTCTGAGTACAATATCCGCTTATAAATGGGAGGCTGCAAAAATACTGTGCAAAGTATTTTAATTGTGTGCTTAGGTTAGTATCGTGGCTGGGTTATGACACTCATATATAATATGACATTTTTATTTCTCCATTCCTTTCTATGATGATTTAGGTCATGTGGGTGCCCCACTGCCCTGCAATCTCATTAAACTTGTGGACGTGCCAGAGAAGAACTACTTTGCCTCGAAAGGAGAGGGAGAGGTAGATGAGATGATAAAATTCCATGCCATTATCTTGCAATGCAACTAATACATATTTTATACATGCACTATATATTACATTATATATGCTACATGTTATATAATGTATAATACTTATACTATACTTTATAATGTATATTATAACGTGTAATGTATGAGCATGATTTCACAAGCATGTACCATTATTGTCTCAAAAAAACATTTCACTTGATTTGTAGGTGTGTGTGAAAGGCCCGAATGTCTTCAAGGGCTACCTGAAAGACCCAGTCAAGACTGCGGAGACACTGGACTCTGATCGGTGGCTTCATACCGGGGACATTGGCAAATGGTTACCAGTATGTTTGCCTTAATACTTAAACGATTCAAGTGTGTCATTCAAGGAGACTAATATAAAAAATTATAATTAATATAATAAACATATCTATACCACTAATGTACCTAATACAAATAAAAAGGAAGCTAAATAGCACCAGTTAGTGTTGTGCATACTGGCTCAGTGTGGTTTGATGTGCAAATGTCCAGTGCAAAGTTAAAGCTAACTTTGTAATCTCAGTTTCCATTTAACCACTATTGTTTTCTCATCTCAGAATGGCACTCTAAGGATCATCGACAGGAAGAAGCACATCTTTAAGCTGGCCCAGGGGGAGTACATTTCCCCTGAGAAGATTGAGAACATCTACATTCGCAGTGAGCCTGTGTCTCAGCTGTACGTTCACGGAGACAGCCTGCAGGTCGGTGTAATTCTTCTTAGGAGACCTGTATAGGCTGCAACTACATTCTGACTTATAATTAATCTTCGATTTTTGTTCCTTGCAGTCTTGTCTGGTTGGGATTGTGATCCCAGATCCTGAGGTTTTGCCCTCATGGGCCCAGAAAAAGGGCTTAGAAGGATGCTATGAAGATCTGTGTAAAAATGCTGTAAGTATGAAGCTATAAATAAAGACATAAATAAAAGTACCCTGGGTTTACACTGGCAGCAACAAGACAAACAGCTAGAGGTCATTAGCTTTGGTGGGATCTGGTTGTTTCTTATAACAGGAGACAGGACCCTGTTCTTTACCAGTTATCGTTTCAAATGTATCTGGATGTACATGAAAACAGTGATTCTTAGAGAATCATGATGAGAGAACGATAAGTCACTTCTGGTGTGAACGCAGGGTTAGGGGTACGAGTCTCTGACCTCACCTCTGTGTCATTTTAATACATTAGGAAAATATCAGATGCACCATTGATTCTTAACATTATTTCAAACTCCCTTATTTATAAAGGAAATAAAGAAAGCCATCCTGGATGATTTGGTGCGTTTGGGCAAAGCCAGTGGCCTCCACTCCTTTGAGCAAGTAAGTGTATAGTTTTTTATTTGTGATTGAGATTTTTGGTGAATGTCCAGTTAAGATAAGATAGGATAATACTTTATTTTTATTATCAGGTGGGAAATTTGCATTGTTACAGGAGGAAAGTGGACCAAACAAGAGAAGAAAATAGAAACAGCAGAACCTATAAATCTATACAACGTAGTATTAAAAAACAACAACTCTATGCTATACAGAAAATTAAATAGATATATAAGTTTGTGTGTGTGTGTATGTGTGTGTGTGTGTATGTGTGCGTGCAGTGAGTATAGGGTTGGTATATTCACATGCCTAGCAGCAGCAGAAATTGAATGATACACAGAAGAACCTGGAAGAAGCACATGGAAGAACCACTGAATCAGAATCAGATAACTTTATTGATCCTGTAGAAAATTGCTGTAATGTGCACAAACACAGAGGCACAAGAACAACATAATATCTAAAGTCTAAATAATTCCAATAAAAAGTGGTCAAACGTAGGGAAATGGGTCCTTATACTTTCCTTGTATTTCATATCTTTCACTAATTTTCACTGAATGTTTTTGTGAATTTTACATAACAATTACATCATCTTTTTTTGAAAAAGGAGGAAATATTGATATGGGCCCTTTGAAAAAAATATTTAAAATAAATAAAATGCACTAAATTAGTAGTGTTTAGTTGACTGTTAAAGCAAAAAACTGTTACAGGATTTTTATAGTTATACTCTTTTTTTGTCAGGCAGTTTTTTAATGTAGATTGTGATGACCATATGATATTCAAGGCCAACTCACTATTCAGGGCACTATACACTATACATTTTATACTGTACTGTTGGTATAGTATTTTATTCTACTGTTTTCTTCATTTTTGCTGCTCTTAACTTTGTTCTGTCCACCTTCTGCCATGAAAAAGCTAATTGTCCACTTAGGAATAATAGAGGATCTTATCTGTAAATTCTTCTCGTCCACAGGTAAAAGACATCTACATACATAATGAGATGTTCTCCATAGAGAATGGATTGCTGACCCCCACATTAAAAGCTAAGAGGCCAGAGCTGAAGGAATATTTCAAGGTGGAAATCGAACAGCTATACAACAACATCTCCATGTAAATGTTTCCCATCAGCGAACAAATGCTGAAGACTCTTTTTTTTGTTTGTTTGTTTTTTGTTTTGTTTTGTTTTTCTAGCGACATTGATGATCGTTAACCATTTGTCCTTAAACTCCCTCATACGAACCCCTAGCTGACACAAGAAAAAGCATGCAGAACAAGCCATGCACGATGAAATGGAGCATGATCCAGGCTGCTTGAACTAGAAGAGCAGCCATCCATTGTCCATGGTTGTCAACGGTTGGTGTGCCTTTGGGAAAAAGTGGCGTAGCTACAACCAAATTTGTCCCCACCAAAGCAGCTCCCACTAGTGTGGGTTCTTCCTTCATGTCGTTCTTTACCAACCGACCAAGCTGTTCAGTTCTCCTTGGTCCATGTCAATTCACCTTCTTTTCGCTCTTTTTTTTTTTTGTTAATGGGTCCAACTTTCAGGAAAACAAAAAAAAAATAAAAATTCTGAACAAAGGTCAGTGCATGCTATGTACCCAGTGCTCATCAGGCCAGATCTTGCTTGAGATTTTTTTAAAATTTTCCAGGTCATCAAAAAAACAAACGCACACATACACATTTCCGCACACAACCTACACATTCATCACATGATAGAACGCTATAACGCTAGCTAGTTACGTCCCACTGAATGTGCTCGCTTGAGACAGGTGAGCATGCCATGAACTTAGAACTTCTGAACTTGTCAAATGTATTGGCTTTTTGGTTCTTTTCCATTCCAAAGTTTCAAAAGTATAGTGTAAATATTGATGAAAACTAGTTGTAAGCATATTTAAGCAATGGTTTGAATGGATTTTTGCGTGTAGTGAAAATGAAAAACAAGAACAACCGTAACTGTAATTAACTGTTGAATGAATCAGTATCATATCTTTGTATTTAATAAGGGGCTGTGGATGGGGACAAAAATAAAAGAGAATCTGCTAAAATTTTAAGTGACTCTCTCAGTTCATTTAAAGAATAAATAATTCTGCATGAAGTGGACAATTGGACCAACTTTGAGCTGGTCACTTCTGTTACCTTGAGGGTACCTACATCAGGAGCTCTTTTTAGTAAAAGTCACAAACACACACGCATACACACGCACACACACACAGCTCTTGAAGAAATATATATATACAGTGGAGGAAATAATGATTTGACCTCTCAGAAAGTCTGAGAACAGTATCATTTTAATGGTGGGTTTATTTTAACAGTGACATTTAGCACATCAAAAGGAACATTTAAAAAATAATTTAAAATTATTTAAGATAAAAACTGATTTGCATTTCATTGAGTGAAATAAGTATTTGAACCCCTACCAATCATTAAGAGTTCTGGCTCCCACAGAGTGGTTAGACACTCCTACTCAATTAAAGACCCTTATTAAAGACACCTGTCTTAACTAGTCACCTGTCCACAAAATCAATCAATCAAGCAGACTCCAAACTCTCCAACATGGGAAAGACCAAAGAGCTGTCAGAAGAAGGATGTCAGAGACAAAATTGTAGAGCTGCACAAGGCTGCATAGGGCTACAAACCAGTAGCAAGAAGCTGGGAGAGAAGGTAACAACTGTTGGTGCAATTGCTCGAAAATGGAAGGAGCACAAAATATCAATCAAAATCAATCGACCTCAGTCTGGGGCTCTGCGCAAGATCTCAAATCGTGGGGTGTCAATGATTCTGAGAAATCATCCTGGAACTACATGGGAGGAGTTAGTTAATGACCTCGAAGTAGCTGGAACCACAGTCACCAAGAAAGCTTTTGGAAACACTTTACACCACAATGGATTAAAATCCTGCAGTGCTCGCAAGGTCCCCCTGCTCAAGTAGTCACATGTGCAGCCTGTCTGAAGTTTGCCTGAATGATTCAGAGTGCTGTGGTCAGATGAGACCAAAATTGAGCTCTTTGGCATTGACTCAACTCGCTGTGTTTGGAGGAAGAAAAATGCTGTCTATGACCCCCAAAACACTGTCCCGACCGTCAAGCTTGGAGGTGGAAACATTTTACTTTTGGGGCGTTTTTCTGCTAAGGGCACAAGACAACTTCACCACGTCAACAGGAAAATGGACGGAGCTATGTATCGTAAAATCCTGAGCGACAACCTCCTTCCCTCTGCCAGGAAACTGAAAATGGGTCGTGGATGGGTGTTCCAGCACGACAATGACCCAAAACATACAGCAAAGGCAACAATGGAGTGCATCAAGAAGAAGCACATTAAGGTCATGGAGTGGCCTAGTCAGTCTCCGGACCTTAATCCAATAAAAAAAAACCTATGGAGGGAGCTGAAGCTCAAAGGTGCACAGAGACCGCCTCGAAACCTTAGTGATTTAGAGATGATCCGAAGAGAAGTGGACCAACATTCCTCCTAAAATGTGCACAAACTTGGTCATCAATTACAAGAAACATTTGAGCTCTGTACTTGCAAACAAGGGTTTTAAGTCTGCAAACAAAGTATTAAGTCTTTTTTTAGAGGGTTCAAATACTTATTTCCATTATTTTGTCATTGGACAAACTTACAAAATCAGCGAGGGTCAATTAATTTTTTCCTCCACATGTATATATATATCTGTCACAATACGTGGCTCATGGTTTGCTACATGATGTCTTTTGGAGAATACACTGTACGACTGAGAACACGTTATTAAAATAATACAGAATCACAGAGGTTTTTATAAACAAAACGAAAACAAACTAAGCCTCATTCTTTAGAACTTTTTGTTGCGTAAATTTGCTGTATCGTGAACCATACCGAACCGTGACCCCAAAACCAAGTTACGTACCGAACCGTGACATTTGTGTAACAGGGACGTCACTAGGACAGAAAGACAAGGGAGGCTTAGCCCCCAGGGCTGTAGGAAGGAATTAGCGTGTATAGAGGGCTGAACACTTTTCACCAAACCTTTCCTTTCACTTAAGGAAACAAGTAAAGTTAAGCAGTGAACAGTTATGGACACTCATAGTATTGTTCTGCTGAACTGAGTACAAACGGCACTACCAGAGAATTATTACTGAACGGGCTCTGGTTGCTGCTCACTAAAAAGCAGTGCCGTGGAGCTCCGCCTGGGTCCTAATGCCCGCCTGCAGAAAAGACCTAGCTTTGTTCAAAACTCCCACTTACACTAAAATATTAAGAACACAATGGTAGCTCAGAAATGGTGTGTAGGATAACATAAGTGAACGTAAGTTTGGGCCAATGAATGAATGAATGAATGAATGAATGACTGAATGACTGAATGACTGGCTGAACGAATGAATAGATAAATAAAAGCATTTAGAGTTTCACCTATTGGTTACTGACGTTATTATCGTGTTAATGCATTATTTGCTTAACGCTGACAATTACTTTACCGCGCATTAACGCAGTTTTTTTTAAAAATCCTTTTATTTTGAAAGTTCGTTGTGTTTTTGGGGCCATGGGTGCACGTAGCGGGCAGCTCTACAACTCACCTGGTTTGTGTAGTCAAAAAAGTATTTGGACGTCTGACCATTACACCAGCAGAGACTTTAATGAGACTGCATTCAGATACATAGACTTTTATATGGATTGCAGCTGCTATAATGGTTCTTCTACCCATGCGCTTGTCTCTAAGGGTAACTTGTTTTTCTACAACAACCTAGATAAAACATGAACGCCCTGCATGGGCAAATAGCTTTAGTTTTTATCTTTATCGATCTGATTACATTCATGTTTGAGACTTAGGCCACACATACAAGTGTATTTCTGAAATTACAAGCATGGCGTTGCCACAGTTGGGTGCATTGTCAGTGAAGTGTCCCAAGCAATATGGGTATTGTTAAAAACGAGTTTGTTGCATACCCTGATCAAGCAAAATGGCAAAGCATTAAGGGGGGATTTTTTGGCTCTGTGAATTGAACTGTTTAGGTTCAATCTTTTGGAAACATGTCAGGGTATGAGCCCAACGAAACAGCGGCAGCCAGTTTTATAAGGGGTATTTTAGTTTTATTGTGATGGTAGTGTGTGCCGAAAGGTACCGTTTCTCTGTTGTGGACACTGGAGCTTACGGCCGTGACAGTGACGCTGGGGTCTTTTTATAAAGTCAGTTAGGATCCAATCTGATTCAGGGCAAGCTGCCACTGTCACCCCATCACAACTGCCAGGGAGTGAAGTGCTGTGCCCCCAGGTCTTTGTCGGTTATGAAGCTTTCCCACTGAAAGTGAACCTTAGGCGCCCTTTTCTAGGTCAGTGCGCATGAGTAAAAGTAGGGTTTTTTCAATAAATTCGTTTAGTTCAAACTAAATTATATATGTGTGATATATATATATATATTTATGTGTGTGTATGTATATTATATGCCCCCCCAAAATGATCCAAATGCCTGTTTAAATGCCTGTTTATAGTCTAAACCATAAACATGCCTCCAAATGTTCTCCCAGATCACTTTAATTTCATTTGGAACTCAGTTTAATACATTACCCT
>JBBPDH010000022.1:2044666-2055377 GCA_037974565.1 Clupeocharax schoutedeni
GCCTTTCTGTGAAACGCTATGCAGCATCACATGCAAACGATTATACATGGCAGCTCCACATGCTGCCCGTTGATACTAGTGAATGATGGGAACTAATTCAGGACTGGTTCTGGCTGTTGACATTTCACTGGACATCCTTTCATTGACGAGATTTTTGAGTCAGTAATGCAAATGGCTCATAAGGAAGAGAAATGGAAATCTTGGACACTGCGTCATCTCTATAACTCATACGATCACTAAAACATATTTAACATTTTTGCCTGTCTGAGGTGTGTTCCAGCAAAGGTCTTTAGGCAAGCGTGGTAATCTTCAACTTGATGCAAACGACCATAAACCCAGAGGAGGCCTCATTTCCTGTCGGAGATGAACACATCTTAATAAAAAAACTCTGTGTTTCTGTCAGGGCTGTGGGGAGTTGAGCTCATTCAGGGCGGACGTGAGCTATGAGTGTTTCCACTGTTCTCAATGAGTGAACTTACTGACCCTCCCCCTCCCTCTCCACAGCGTCTCTGAGCAGTCTGCTGATCACACCGTTCCCATCTCCAGGCTCTTCCCTCACCAGCAGTTGTGCCAGTAGCTATCAGCGACGCTGGTTACGTAGCCAGACCACAAGCTTGGAGAATGGAGTGTTTCCCCGATGGTAGGAAAGCCACACACTATATTTGCTCCTTCAAAGATGTGTCCATGTGCATGGTTTCCTTCATCACTACTTCTCAAGAGACTTTTATCTTCGTTTGTCCGTGTCTTTTGTCTTTGTAAAGAGAGCAACCATTTACATGCACATGGCGAGTAAGTCATGTCTGTTTTGTTGCCAGGAAACTAAAACAATAACAAAATCAGTTGTGCTGTTTACCTTCCTTGTTCAGTAGAGATGGCCCAGTTCCAGGCTTAGTTTCCTGATACTAATACTGGATCTGCTAGCACCAGTACTAATGTATACTGGGCTCATTTTGAAACCTTAGCTGTTGTTTTTTTTTTTTTTAGATGAGTCACATAAGTACGGTCCTACAGCTCTGGACTTTTTTACAATATTGATAAAAAAAACAAATCTGTGTTAAGCAAACATTTGATAGTTGAACAATTAATTTTGTTAGAGAATCAATTTCTAGCTTTCCCGCTGGCCTGAGTTTTATCAAAAAACCATTTTTATTGGTAAATATGTATAAAAAATTCTGGCTAGCCTTTTCACACTCTAAAGTGATGTTTTGAGGTAGCAGCAACAACATACAGTTGTGGAGCACTGGAGTTAGGAACCTTGCGGTTTTTATTTATTTATTTATTTTTTTTTACACTTTCCTCGCCCCCCCTTCCAAGGTCAATACTGAATACTTTGCCTGTCCAGCTATTTGCCCTTAAATGGAACATGCACTACGGAACGCTGCCATCTCACTTTTGATTTTTAGCGCTGTGAAACGCCTCTGAAGCAGACACTCCCAAACATGTGAGAAAATCCTATGGGAGAGCCATTCGAGGGAGCAGCTGGGAAAATGATAAACATTGAGACCCACGTGATCAGGAACAGACAGGCTGTAATTTCGTAATGGACAGAAATGGACTGAGACTTGAGAGTTTTGATTTTGTGCCACTGTGTGTTGCAGGTCAGTGGAGGAAAGCTTTAACATGTCTGATGAGAACGGTGGGCCAAACCTTGGTGTTGCAAGGAAGAAAAAGATAGCAATAGGTGTCATCTTCCTCCTGTCATCCAACGAAGAGGAAAACAGCAAATTCCAGGACTTTTTCTTCTCCCATTTTCCTCTCTTTGAGAGCCACATGAACAAACTCAAAAGTGCCATTGAACAGGTATAACACACTTACCTGATTATTCTGTAGTTTGATAGGAGCTGTGCATCTAAAACATGAGTCTACGACTCATCCAGTGTTCACACTACTGGCTAAAACCAAATCAAACCACAGACTTAACAAATTTAAAGTTGGTTAAAGATATCTAGTTTAATTAGTTTAATTGGTTTCAGTATTTTTTTGTCACATAAACAGTCATCAGTTGTTGTGCAATACATTTTGATTACAAATACTACTTCTCTCTTGGTAACTGCATTTTTATAATTTCACAGTTTCAGTTTTTTCTTATAAAGGTACTTAGATGTAACTGTCTATTTTACTTATTGTACAGCGTGATTTAATTTTAACTTAAATTATATTCTCCTCTTAGTATACTTTTTATTATGGGTAAGCTGTACTATATTTCTTTTCTTAATATGTTTCTAGTCTGAGTATATTTTATTATATTTTAAGGTATTTTTCATTCTGTATTGTTCTGTCTTGTCTGAGTGTGTGGAGCAAGACTCTTAACCCCAAGTTGCTCCAGGGAGACTGTTCCCTGTAGTTAGGGAATGGAAGTCGCTTTGGATAAAGCGTCTGATAAATGCTGTAAATGTAAATGTAAATGATGTGAACAATTTCCTCCGGGACAAATAAAGTTTTCTGATTCTGATCAGTGTAACAAATACTGAAACGTGTCCCTGAAACATCTATGAGGTTGTGCAATATAGTAGCAAAAAATGAAGGAGGAAATTAAAGGCTAGAATAAAGTGAATTTAAATGTAAACAAACACTTATGAAGTGTGCAATTGGCCAGAATAGTCTGTAAAGTGCAATGCCCGGGTTACTAGTGATGTATAAAGGCATGATAATCCCAACAGGTTAGATATGGTATGGTAACAAGTACAGCTTTGTTTTAATAAATAACTTGGTTAGGTTGCTAAATAGGATGCTCATGGACAATGAATGTCTGACACCCATGATCAGTGTGTTTTTATAATATTTTTATATATGTTTTTTTCTCCAGGCAATGAAGATGAGCCGACGGTCGGCTGATGTTAGTCAGAGGGTCTTGGCTCACAGTCGCATAGTGGATGGCCTCAACGAATTCAGGTAAACATACAGCTCAGGATTTCATGCAAAGACACACATACGTAGTGACATGGAGAAAGAGTGTACAGTAAAGCACGGATTAGCAGGCACTGTATCAGTCCATCGCAGATTTTTTCTGAGAACCGAACTAATAATTGTTTGTTGGAACCCCCGTGCTAACGTGGAATCTGCAGATATGGAGGCCCGGACATCACAGCTTTTCTCTCAGCTCGTATCCATGGATAAATTCTCGTGCATTTTGGTGCTAAATTATTACGAAAAATAAAATTTACTGATTTTGTAACAGATTGTTGTAAATTCAGCTACATTTCCATCGAAAATATAAATATTAGAAACGAGTATCCGGTATGGATAAAGCACTTTTGACGAGTACGAGTATCATACGAGTAATACGAGTCAATATCTGTGCTCGCCCCTCCCCCACACACATACAGAGTTATTGTGTTGCTGTGTCCCACTCTGCTCACACACACACACACACACACACACACACACACACACACACACACACACAAAACACTGATAAGAGAACAGCTCTCTCTGTTTCTCCCGACTCGCGTCTCTGCCTGTCGGAGATTTTTTTACGTTTTTAAACCGTTAGCTGGCTCTAACCTGCCAGTTAAAGCTCCGCCCATTTCAAGACAACCCGACCCACTTTCGGGTTAAATCCCGCCCATTTCTGGGTTAGGCCCCGCCCAGTCAGAGTACAGATATGTATACAGATAATTCAAATGGTTAACGGATACAGATACAGATAATACTGTACTCACTCATCCCTTATAAATATATATATATTTTTTGGCACTGTCCAGAGAACATAAAGAAAGAGCGTGTTGGGATGGTGAAATAACGCTGTTGGCAGGAGCGTTTGACAGTAGTCAATCCAAAGAACACTGTATATTTCTCCTTGTTGCTGATTGGCTGCTGCCCTTTGACGCAGCTGCAGTCCAGAATTTCTCCTGTGGAGCGTTATGAGTGTTTTTTTGGTTTTCATTTTTTTTCCTTTTTTCCTTTTTTTTTTTTTTTTTTTTGTTCTTAAAGCCCTGTATTATAACATTATGGACATGCATGAATTACAGTACAGTCTATACAGGGGTAACGATAAGCGGGGATTTACTGTTTTCGAACAAAAGTATGAAAAGTGAATACGTGCTGTGATTTTGCCGTAGCTTTCAGCGTGGGCTTGTTGGATTTAGCTGATCAGTTAAAGGGGGGCGGATCACAAGGTGTTTTTGTTGATAGTTTTAATGAACCCTTAATCCACTCATGTGATGTGAGCTGGACAGTAATCAGAGGGCACCGTTTCCCTGTAATAGAGCGCGGTGCCGAGCCAAACTCAAGAATAGAACGACCCACTATGTAACTCTGCGCTGATCTAGCCATTCTCCTAGAGCCGCATACTTGCTGCATAGTCAAGTACGCAGATGAGAGGAGCTTAACCTTTCACCTGGCTGATGAGGAGGGTGTAATAACGGTTAGATGAAGTGGCTTTGCCATAAGCCATCTGACCTTTGAGGTTTGTTGAGCAGCATAACCATAGGACCCAGCTTAGCCTCGCCAGGGTGGCCAAATGAGGCGGGGGTTTAGGGTAGAAATCATGTTCTATTGAAAATGAACTGGAATACCTGGACTGTTCTTTCATACCATGTGAATGCTTACCATCGTCAGCTAAAACAGACAGAAGTTCCAAACCTAGAGAGAAGCGTTGAGTGTTGGTTCAGGCTGTGGTGCTGGATCTCATGGCTCCCCACCTCACCATCTATTAGGCCTCTCAAATCCGCAGTCATGTGCCTCCCTTGTCCTGCTGCCACTGCCACCTGACCCCACTGCTACAGCAACCCAATCTCCCACAGACCGTGTTGGGCAGGACCAGAATAGTAAATAATATGCCAGAGACCATTAGGAGGAACAAATAAATATTTGTAATCTCTCACCTCTTGCCTGGCTCAGTGTACACCCATGAGCTTCGCGCTTGCAGCCAGGGCTGGGGTGAGGAAAGTGGTGGTTCATAGAACAAGCTGGAAAAATGCTGTTGCACCTGGTGGTTATCGGACACCCACATCTGTCAGCGAGTAACCGCTGGTTACTTGCCCATTCCCATCCAGGTGTTAAAGGATAGATACTAGACACTCAGCCTTTTTGGCACAGTTGCAATTAGTCTGTAGAGCTTCTGTAGAGCTGTAGAGTCTTTCTTGCATTTTATTTAAAAAAAAAATGCAATTTATAATTTTTGTTCACATGTGCATGGTGCAGAAAGTATTCAATAAATGTTATATAACCGCCGTCACATTTCTCCTTAACATTCATTCGATCATGCACTGCTGAAGGATTGTGAGACTTGTCTGCTAGCCAGGCCAAATCTGTCCTGTCCAGAAACAGAAGCAGACCACCGCTTTTTATAGACCACTACGAACTAACGAGTACTTAGAACTGTAGTGTTATGGGAAGGGATAGTTTTTCTTTTTTTCAGTGATCTTATATACGGCGAACTGTAAACTTAAGCATTTTGACGGAAGCTTCCACCACTGCAAATCATCTATTGCACATCTTTTTAAAAAAAAAAAACAGCTCTTGGACCACTTTAGTTTCTCTTCTTTTAAAATGGTCAACATTTTCCAGGTTACACATAAATGGACTTAAAAGTATGCTGCGTGTTTAGAACGTTAGACTTCATATGGAGCTTTTATTATTGGTGTAAAAATGCTTAAAATGCTTTATCTAATTTAATTGATGTGTTTTCCATAGCACAGAGCCTAATTTAAATCTTCAAAGTGCTTTACAGAGACTTAAAAGCATTTAGCACCATAAAGCGTGATGAAAATGTGTATAAAATGTTACATTTAATGTTACATTAAACACAAAGTGTAATAGATCGTTATATATTATAACTTAATGTTGGGTTAACATGTGTTTTTTTTTTGTTTTTTTTTTACTTTTACAGAAATAATAGATTTTACTGCTGGTAGTGAACAGATTTTTAATTGGAACTTTGCATTAGACCTCGTCTCTTACAGAAGTGAAAGTGACCATTTGTGATACGTGAACACACCAGAGCACACAGTGTGAACAGCACAAAACTCTTCCTCTTCATTTAACCCATTCACCAAGTGAAGCAGGGGGCAGCAGGAACACGGCGCCCGGGGAGCAGTGTGTGGGACGGTACCTTGTTCAGATACCTCAGAGGTGCCTAGTGGTCCTGGGAATCAAACCTGGACTTTCTGATCGCAGGGCAAATGCCCTAACCACTAGTCCACCAGCTGCCCCAAGTGGTAGTGGTAGATAGTAAAATGCTGAGTTTGAAGTTGACTTTGGTCCCATTACATTAATTAATGAATAATGGGATGCAAGTATTACAAAGTATTACAAAGATGTAAGTAGGGCCAACTGATTAATGGAACGCACTGGAAAACAGAGGCAGTTTTCAGCTCTGGTTGTTTATTATTACAGAGATTTACATTACATTTATGTAGTGACAAAACCATTGGGTGCTCGATAAACATTGAGTAATACTTTAAATTCAGTTTGTTTCTAATTTGCAATCATTTTGAAGGCGGTTTAAGTACTGTGATGTAGCTGTCTAAAGGACTTTTTGGGTCGAAAAAATGACAAGATCAGTAGTCAACCCTATATAAATAATCAGAAATCTTTATTTATCCTGGAGGAAATTGCTCATGTCAAAATAATATCTAAATGAAAAATCTGTAGTTTAGAGACGGTTATTGCACTCATGTGCAATATAACTACTTCAGTCAATGTTACTTTTTCATTACTACGGATTCTCAAATAAGATATTGTAAGCAATGAAATGATGTAAATAGATTTAGTAAATCTTTCTTTGATGCAAAATCTGTAACCTTAGCAATGTTCTTGGGGTGAGTTTGTTCTAGGTTTAGTTTGATCATTGAAACTAAGGTCCTTGTCCATGTTTACACCAAAATGTGTAAACATGGGTTGTCCATGTATTGCCACAGATCCTCAAATGGGTACCATGCAGCAGCCTTTCTTCTTTGTTCCCAAACAGAAGCATCTCAGCATTGACTTTAACTTATTAAAAGCCGCAACAAAACTTTCGTAAGGCATAGACACAAGTCTATGGGACCGAAGACAGTTGATGAAAGAACTAGATGGTGTTGTCTTCATGATGAGCCACCTTGAGCAAGCCAACTTGTGCATGTGCAGGTTCACAAAGACCACTTTCTTCAGGTAGTGGCCATTTTTCCTGATTCTGTGCCATTAGTTCAGTTCAGTGTTGAGCTCTGGACAGCTGCCCAGCCCCAGAGGCGACATTGAGCTTCCAGACACTCACTATGCTCTAAAGGTCTTCCCCAGCTGGGGGCAACCCTGGAGAACTGTAGCCTTCTTTGTTTCAGCTGCTAACAAAGGCTCGGGTGTTTGTGTCTGTGCAGGACAACCATCTGCAACCTGTACACCATGCCCCGTGTGACTGAGCCTGTCTGGCTCACCATGATGTCTGGTGCCCCTGAGAAGAACCAGCTCTGTGGTCACTTCATGCGTGAGCTTGCTTTACTCATGGAGCAGGCCTCCAAGAACCAGTTGAGTAGCTGTTCAGTATTTCAGAAGAAGCATTATCTGCTCTATTTGTGATGCGTAGTCTACATGTTTTCGAAGATTACAGCTTTTATTTGTTATAATAACATGGAGCTATGAGGATGATTAAAACAAAGAAAGTGAATACATTAGACTTTGTAAACATTTAATGTAATGACATTTTTTTAACCTATGAATCCTCTCTAGGTTTCTTCCAGCTCTTCTCACAGCTGTTCTCACCAACCATCTGGCGTGGGTACCTACAGTCATGCCTAATGGCCAGCCACCCATTAAGATATTCCTGGAGAAGCATTCTTCTCAGAGTGTGGACATGCTAGCTAAGACTCATCCCTACAACCCTCTTTGGGCTCAGCTTGGTGAGTAAATAAGAAGGAATTGTCCTCACGCCATCTAGTGGCAGGCTGAGAGAAATGTTTTGTCATTGTAAAATTACCTGTCAGCTCCTAACCTGAGGGACAAATACAGTGCTTTGTCTCATCATGGTTGTACCTATAGTTTAAAAGTGTTTTTGATTACCATACATTTGGATACCATTATCAATCATATTTATTTGTGTTTTTCTCTCTGAAGGTGACCTTTATGGTGCCATTGGTTCACCTGTACGTCTGTCACGCACTGTAGTGGTGGGTAAGCGGCAAGAACTGGTGCAAAGACTCCTCTACATACTTACCTATTTCATCCGGTGCTCTGAGCTGCTAGAGACCCACCTTTTAGAGAGTGCTGAAGATGAGGCTATCGTCATGCCTGGCTCGCTCATCACCACCTCACTACGGCGTGGTGAGGTGGAGGAATCAGACTACGTGCTGGTCACTGTGCACAAGCCCAATCATGACTACCTGTCCCAGGGCGCTGAAGCGGAGGACTGCTATCCTTCGGACAGCAACAGCCTGCAGAGCAGCAGCTACACAGACACAGAAATGGGCCCTGGAGCTTCAGAGGACCAGCTGCGCAAGCAGCAACTGCTGCATGTTATTCCGGTCATCAAGGCAGAGGATCACAGTGATGGCCCAACCTGCAGGGAGGTAGGCAGCCTGCTGACGGAAGCACGGCTGGAGACTGTGGTGAAGGTGGGCTCCACCTCTCCTAGGGAGAGTGGTCCCCTCCAGGACATCCAAGCACAGCCAGAGAACTGCGAGTCTGACCAAGATGTTGGTGGCCTGTCTATTGGTGGCCTAATTCGGTCACCAGGGATCCCACTAGAGAAGAAGCCACCTGACAAAAGCTTGGCTCCGACCTCTTTTCTGTTGGATGAGGAAGAGGAGCCTGCCAGCAAAGTCACTTTCCTCATTGGCGACTCCATGTCTCCTGAATCTGACATGGAGAGCAGGCAAGGGAAGGTGGAGGAGGAGTTCAAGAAGCACAGAATACACCATAAGGAAAAACAGACGTGTAGCAGTGTGCAGCAGGTCAAAGTCCTGCTACCCATGCCTCTGTCAGCGGACCAAATCAAGACCAACGAGAGCAAGGAAGCCAGACCTTTGGCACGCATTGCTAGTGATATTCCTCACATTACCTCTAGGGCCCAAGAGGAGTGTATGGACCTTTTTGATGAGTATTTCAGTGATGATAACCCTGTGGAAACGAGGACTATCGATGACATCTCTGACTTGCCGCCTGAGACGGCAGGAAGTGACCTGGACAAACTTAGCCAAGATCCACAAGGGTCTCGATTGGGCTCACTGGTTGGGACACATGAACAGGTCTGTGAAGAGAGGGTGGGGCAGCAGTGTACGTGTAGCAACATTTCCACAGGCTGCTGTACGACATGCTGTTCTGCTGCGCAGGACAAAGGCTTGGGGATTTCACTGATTGTACCATCCCAAAGGGAAGTGGGGGACCAAAAGAAGGTGCCTCCTTTGAATGACTGGGAGATACCACGAAACGAGAGCTCTGACAGTGCTCTGGGAGACAGCGAAAGCGAGGATGCAGGGCAGGAGCTTCCCCGGCAAGAGCAAGACGGCCAGTTCTATAGTGAGGAGCAAGCTGACTGGCAAGATGAGCTGGAGGTGCCCTTCCCTGGGTAAGTAAATATTTTGTGTGGACTAAGTGTTTTTGTGGACTAAACCATATTGTAATGTCAGTTGTGTTTTACCAAGTCATTTAAAGCAAGGATGTGGAACATTTCTGGAGGGCCATGGTCCAGCACGTTTTGGTGATTTCCCTGCTCAGAAACACTTGGTTCACCAGTTAATTGTCAGGTATAGTGAATGTGTTTGAGGAGGAGTACCATCAAACCGTGCTGGACACTAGCCCTGCAGGACATGAGTTTGACACACCTCCTTTAAATCTAGAATTAAGATTAACCTGGGTCTGAGAAACCAGAACTTTTCTTTGCAGAGCTAAGCTGGTGGAAAATTACTCTAAACCGAGTATCGCCAACTTTGGGAGGTCATTGTTTGGAGGATACTGTCCCACTTATGTCCCCGACTTTGTTCTACAAGGAATCCCCAGTGATGACAAGTTGAGGCAGAGCCTCGTGTCTGATTTGTCTCATGCTGTCCAGGTATCTAAACTTGCATAAAACAATACAATAAATTCTGAGTCTGTGGGATCAACATACATGTGACCACATGGATTGATGTCATATGTATATGAACACTGTGTTGGTTTTATTCTTAAATCATTTTATTCTATAGTGGTGCGGCAGCATAATGTTTCGTAAATGTTGATGCTTAATACTCCTTTCTCTGCAGCATCCTGTGTTGGATGAGCCAATTGCAGAGGCCATCTGCATTATTGCTGATACGGACAGGTGGACGGTACAGGTGGCTAGCAGTCAGAGGCGAGCCACAGAAAACAAGCTGGGCAAAGAAGTGCTTGTGTCCAATCTTGTGTCCAACCTGCTGCAGTCCACCAACCAGCTGTACCGTCTCAACCTTTCCCCTAACTTTGTGAGTGCCCTCTCTTTATAGCATCGCTTTGCCTCTTGGTTCATTTCACTTACATTGACCTCCTGCTAATAGACACAAGTGATCATCCTTTGCAAGTCACGTTATTGTTGTTAGGTCAAACAGTTGCTTTGTACTTCAATGAGTTCTTGGTGATCTAATGCAGGGCTTAAAGTATTCCGGCACTGTGCCGGATTTCCGGCGTGTGGCCGTGAGAGAAAAAATTTTTTTTAGAGCCAGCGCATGCGGTTTAATATTTTCGAGCCAATTTATTTCACCTACCAGTCATATGAGAGGAACGCAGCTTTAACTAACGTTACACGCCTATCAGAAGCAGAGAAGGGCGGGTCCATGCAACACGG
>JBBPDH010000022.1:2130996-2144705 GCA_037974565.1 Clupeocharax schoutedeni
CGTTTCTAAATCCTTCCCAATTTCCGATCCCGTAATTTAGGTCAGGATCGGACCGATACCGATACAGAATATCGGATCGGGACATCCTTAATAAGAACATGCTGTTAAATAATGTTGGAGGAAATTTGTATAGCCTTTTTTGGAAGGCTCTTTTGTGCACTGGAATAGTAAAGGCCCTTTCCCAAACTGTTGGAACCCCAAGCTGTAACATTTCTTTGTGTGTTGTTGCATTATCATTACCCTTCACCGGCATAGATATCTACCGCTTATCTGCAGCTGCTTAGTATAGAAATCTATTTCATGAAACTTGTGACACACTGTTCTAGTGCTAATGATACTCCCAGAAGCAGTTTGGAACTTTGTAGTGAGTGAATCATCAGAGCTAGGCAGTTTTATGTGCTTTTGCCCCATTCTGTGAGTTAAATGGTATACTTCTCTGAGCTGTTGTTGTTCCTTGATGCTTCTATTTTACAATAATAGGGCTTACAGTTGACTGAGTAGATCTACATGTATGAAATGACTTGTGGAAAAAAGTACCATTCTGTGACGGTGTCACATTCTGCTGGCAGTGTTGGTCTTTGGAGATTGCATGCCAATGTGCTTGGCTTAACAGACCTAGTGATTTGACCCTGCGTTTGAACCTAAGTAATTGAATTGGCTGTCCACATACTTTTGGCCACACTAATTACTTCTGCATATTATAAAAAAATATTCTTAAATTCTTAAGTCCTAATGTTGGATAAAACTAAATCCAAATCAGCAAGGGCTCTAATCATGTTTACCACACACTGATGGTATATCTTATGAAGCTAATAATAGGTAAGTGAAGCTAGTGGTCATGTTCCCTATCCTCACAAGGCTTAAATATACATGAACATTATCTAATACACTACTCAAAGCGTATTCCTGGGTGGGCTTGCTCAGTTGAGTCTGTAGATGAAACACTTTGGTTTATTTATCTAGATCATATTTTAACCCCTGTTGCAAGACTCATAAAGAAGATTAGGAACCCTCTAAGGCCAGGGTTGCACCAAAATTGCAAGCCTTCCTCGTAGCAAAATGGAGGAGGGCTACGCAATATAGACCTTTTGATTAGATGAGAATGGCATGTTGTTAGCACAATGGCTTTTTAATCGTTGCAAATGCATTTTCTGCTAATGCTAATGCCTCGTAGGAGAATTACTGCGTCCTTACACTTTACCCTCGCAGTCACTTTGCAAGCATGGCAGTTTGGTGTCATTTCTGGCTCAACTGCTCCTTTGACAGCAATTGTGGCATGGGGTAGAGGTGGCAGCGAATCTAATATAGCCCCACTTTCACAACTCCGTATCCCATTTTGCTATATTCCATGTCGCCTGGGGGCAATATATCACTCCCCAAAGAGGCTATTTAGAGAAAAGGTAAATGAATTATGGCAAACTCTTTGGGTTTGTTGTAACCAAGGACGTCCCACCTTTTCAGGTCTTTGTCATTTAATTAATTCACCTTTCCTTTCCTTTTTTGCAACGGAGTGCAATCGGTGCAAGACGATTTTCAAAAAAAGCAAAGACACCAGGCTTCCTGCTGTCTTCAG
Source organism: Clupeocharax schoutedeni (assembly GCA_037974565.1). Classification (NCBI taxonomy): domain Eukaryota; kingdom Metazoa; phylum Chordata; class Actinopteri; order Characiformes; family Alestidae; genus Clupeocharax; species Clupeocharax schoutedeni. The sequence continues at coordinate 2,132,570 of JBBPDH010000022.1, forward strand.
AGAGGAAACCGTAAGTTTGAAATACGGAGGCGATCCTGCACGTCAAACTGTGACTGAGGAGAAGAAAGAGCACTCAGCATACTGTCTCACCCATTATCGTCTCTTTTTTCTGTTAGTTTGATCACTCTGAATGACCTTTTCAGAAGAAAGTATTCAGCAAGGTTTCATAGTGATTTTGAAGAACAAAGTAAAATGCCTTGTAGGTGAAGTGCCAGAGCTCTAGGCTCAAGCTGAACATCTTGTTGGCTTTTCTTAAAGATAGCTTCCAGTGCTAATGTATTATTAATTGTATTTTATCATTTTCAAATAGCCTAACAATCTAAAAGCTCAGATAGTAAATGTGAATGTTTTATAGGCAATAAAGCTTCTCTCTGACATTATATGTTCTCATATTAAAGAACCAAATCACTGACAGTCAGCATGCTCTTATCAGTGGGGAAAAGCTGAGGTTAGTTTCTCGCTATTTGACTGTTTGGTGGAAAGTCACTTAGCACGACAGTCACTGCTTTATGAATTTTACTTAAAAATAAAGATGTCCCTCATTAGCTCAATAGCAAAGGTGGCACAGTGACATCTTAAAGTTTTATAATGATGATGATGTTGTTGTTGATGATGATAATTGTTATTTATTATTATTATTATTATTATTATTATTATTATTATTATTAATAATATTATTAATATTATTATTATTATCATTGCTGTTGTTATTGTTGTTGTTACAGTATATCTTGGTAAGTCATATTAGGTTAAAAACTACTAGACTAATGTCACGGCTGAGGGCCATGTGAGGCCATGGTTTGCTATTTTGTGTTAATTTCCTGTCTTGTCTTTTCAGTGGCTTTTATTTTGAAGTTCGTTCTAGGTTTTGTTTGTGTCACGTGTCATATGTTTTGTAGTCCTTTTGTAGTTCCAGGTCACGTGTGTTCCCCCTCACCTGTTCCCTATCTGTTTCTCAGGTGTGTCTCGTTTTCCCTAGTCCTGTCTGTCTATGTATCCTGCTTGTGCTTCTGTTCCTCACTTGGTTATTGTCCTTATTTTACGTTTGCATGTATCCTTAATTTTTGAATAAAGCCATGGAAATGGACCTTCCGCCCATACATGCTTATTTTGTACCACAAGGCAGTTCAGGGTCGTGGGGTTTTATCCTACCCCCCGACCTTGACAGCTAGTAACAGGTTCAAACACAATTGTTTTGATTGGATTGTGTTTTTAAAAAAATATTGTTAAGATTAAAAAAAATATGTAAATCTTAAACCGTGACTTTTATTATGGATTCAGAAACAATTCAGTCAAAATGTTTCACAGTATTGTCGATAGTAACCAGATAGGAAAGCAATTGCTGCATTATTGTGTGATGATTACTATATCATTGTTCATCCTTACTTAGCATCACCTTTCACTTTCTGCCAAATATTACACATTTAGCATGAATGTATTCGGTATGAACTGTCATTATCATGGTCTTCTTATTAAGCAACTGTAATAGCATGTGTGAGGAGCACATTTACAAGTCCATCATGCTTCACTCAGCCCAAAATATGGATGTAGGATTATGATTTGACATACTGACTTACGTGCTTACGTCAGCTCATAAAATTTCAACAAAACTCTGTTTGACCTTTGAAAACCCATTCCACCTAGGTCTTCAATCCAAGGCAATTTGTCATTGTGTATTTCTCCATCGCTCATATTGAATTTCCTATGAATGTTCTTTTCCCCGACTCGGGAGCCCTCTTTGTTCCACCTTCTCAGCCAATTGTAGCACCATATTAGAAATCTATACAGCTCGAGATCACGGAAGTGATATATGACTGCTTTGAGGCATAATGACTAGTGCATAGCACATTTCAGATTTGGAAAAACCTTCCTGTGATGAAGAGCAATTTGCACATTCAGGTCCCATAAAGGTCAGGGCCATAAGGAGGTTTAAGACTGAAGACATTACCATGTGCCAGAGATTCGGCCAGGTCAGCCAACTCATTTAGATCGGATATAAATGAGCTTCAGGATGCGGCCAGCCCTGAGAGCTGCTCTGGGAACAGTCTTTCACACCTCAACCATAACATTTGAAAATGACTAAACTGGCCCTGGAACAGCAGCTTTGCTATGTTCCATTAGTGCAGATAAATGATAGCCAGTCATGGCACAGGCTATCCATTCATTAACAGAGGAATATTATGCTTTACTGCTCTTGGCAGGTTTTGCCTCGTATCCTTGACTGATCTCCAGGGCTTGGCACGGAGCGGCTCGCTGGGTAAGGACGAAGGGGCTTGGGGTGGGTGGATTACTTACCACTTTTATTGCCAGTCCCAAGATGGGCATTCCAGAATGCAGCATGCAGCATATGCCCCCTTAATCTGTTCTTGCAGCTGTGCCAGGTGTTTGGCCACCAGTGCCTTCTGCAAGGACATGGAATGCTGTGGTGTAACTTTGAATATTTGTAAATTAAGAGTATGCCTAATATTTACCGTGCCTTGAAAAGTATGTCTCCCTCCAGATTTCCTCTGTTTCTGCATAATTGTCACTCTTTATGTTTCAGATCTTCGGCAAACTTAAACAGAAGACAAAGACAAGCTGAGTGAACAGAAACTACAGTGTTACACGTTTATTTACTGTATTAAAGGAAAACAAAACTGCAGAAACTGGCACTTTGTGAAAAAGTAAATGTTCCTCTCCGTTACTCATTCAACTAATTAACTGAATTAATAATAGAAATATTTAGGATAATTTAGGCTAAGCATTCACCAGCTTACCAACACTGTTGACTCTAAACATCTACATATAATCTAAATAGATTACCAGCAATACATACGTTACCAGCAATGGCATTAGTGAAGAAGGTTTAAAGCAGTACACTTGCCACAAGCTGGTGAAACATCAAACGTGATGAGAAAGAAAGTTAGAAAGTTTAGAAATTGTTAAAGAGTCATTTCTAACGGCTCTGGGGCTGGAAGCAAACCACAGTAAGAACATCTTCTTTCACGTGGGGAACAGTGTTGAATCTTCCCAGAAGGTGGATGTTACAAAAGACACAATCTAAGACTTAGGATCAGCTGTTTTATGTAGAATGAAACAAACACAAGTCCACCTCTGACTGACTCAAAAGAAACATAACTAAGATTTTCTAGTGACCTAGTCAAAGTCCTGACTTGAACCACCCTGAGATCCTGTGGTAGGACCTTAAATGTCCAAAAGTCCTCATGTGTGGCTGAATAAAAGGAAGAGAGGACTAAAGATTCACACCTACATGTGATTGGAAAGACATCCAATAGGGGAAGAGTAGAGGAAGTGCTTGTTTGCAGTAATATGAGTGATAGTTGTTGAAAACTCTTTATTTTAAATGGATATGCTTTTAAATAGCATCATATGACATTTAGCAATGTACCAAACAAAATTCTAGACTGAACTGAAAAAAGCACTAATTGAATTCAATGAAGATCGTCAGAGGAGAGCCTAGAAAAGACAAGCTAAATAGCTCAGAACTGCTGATGTCAAGTCCTATCATTGAGGGTATTAAGCACAGTCTACTAGGACAGTCCACTCATGTTGACTCACTTATGTTTGAACATGGAGCTCTTTGATCAACTGAAATGACTTTCTGTTACCACAAATAGATTTGCATGTTCAGTGTGGGGTCTTGATTTCGCTCCCTGCTTTTTTTTTTAAAGCCTAATCTCCTCTGGGCACAAAGGAGAGGCACTCTGTAGCCCTCTGATAAAACAGACAAATCCCCCTTTGATTACCCCCTTTTGCTCTGTAGAGGCCTCTCTGTCCCGCAGCGGCCGTACAAGGGAAACGAAAGGAGGCAGAAAGCAAATGGGATTAGGGAGGCTCACCAGATATGCATCTCACAGACTGTTGTTCGCAGTGGTTTGTTTTGTGCTGGGGGAGATTCTTACTCTCATTACATGCTGATTGTCGGCCCGAGATTGCTTTTCCGACGTGTCTGAAGAGCCTGAAGGAGCCTGAAATGGGCTAGAGGAGCTGCCACGCTTGTTTCCGTTTCTCAAGCAGACAGATCTGGAGCACTTTGGCTGTGGCTTTTGAGGACGGATAATGCTTTCGCTTCCTCCATTTCACTGTAGTTTTTGATCCCATCTGGCAATGGGACATAGCTGCGTAGAGAGAAAAAAATCCTTCTTTGAAGGCTCCTCACCCTCGGCCGTGTGGACAAGGGTTACAGATAGGAGTCATCTGGTCAAAGCTGAGCATGGACAGGCTTCAAAAACAAACCTCAGCAGATCGGACAAATTCTACCGTAGAGGTTATTTTCCTTCTTATTCCACAGACAGTCACGGAAATGTCATCTTAAGCCTGTCTGATGCACTGTTTGCTCTGCTCTACACACAGCAATTTCTAACTTGGCCATATTGCTGTTTGCTTAATTTGAATGTGTGCGTCCAGGTGGTTAATTTAATTGATTCCTTGTTAAGTAGATTTATTTTTTTTATCCATGCAAGGTTGGTTTGTAGCTTGGCTCTTAACTATTTGATTTATTTGAGTAAATTAGGCTACAATGGGTTGGTTATACGTCTTTGAGAATACTTTCCTTCTGTTTGGATTCTTTGAAGTAGCTTGTGAAGAAGCACCAGAAGAGATTATCCAGGCTGTGTCACATTTAACATGCCAAGAAGAAAAAATAACGCAGATTACTGTTAAGTAACTAGGATAGGTACAAAATACAAGAAGAACAGTTGCAAGGAGGAGGGAGATAAAAAATGTTGAGAAATAGCAAACACTCCAGTTAGTTTTACAAAAAAGTCAAATGTACATGTTTGTTTGGAGTACAACTTCTGCTTCTTTGGTTTAGAACTGAGTTAGATAAATGTAACTAATCAACAGCAGTCTTTTACGTAAAACTATCCCCAAAACCTCCCTCAAATAGTTCCAGTGTAGCTGGTTTAGAACACAATACAACTGTAAACTCTGAAATGAACAGTGCACTCGGGGTTGCATTCACAAAGGAGGACTACCCTTGTATAAAATATCTCTGAACGTATGTTATAAAAACTGATTTTAGATCAGCAATTCCTGAGATGATTTGTGTAAACAGACCTTACTGTCTTAAGTGAAAAGAAGTATAGGCTTAAATAAACCTGTCCCAACCCAATCCAACACCATTGTGTGGCTATGAAGAGAGAGGCAGGTTCCTTCTTTAAATATGGATGGTTCGGCCCCTACAACTGACAAACGAATAGTCTGGGCTGTGCCCTCCTTCAGTTAGGGTGAGCCCCAGTACAACCTGCAGTATATTCACTCAAATCTGACAGCAGGAACTACCTGGCTTACACCTTAGAGGAAAGGTCTTAGCTGAAAGAATTTGCCATGTAGTTCCAAATACCGCAGCTCTTGTTTTCTCTTTTGGCTTCATAAACAGGCACTCCGTGTAAGAATATGCGTACTGATAAGAACACTGCAGTAATGAATGTTTGTATAATTTATGCCTTAAGATAAATATCTTAAAGAGTCCAACCTCTTAACACCCGCACCCTGCTCACAATCAAGCTAAGAGGCAGCGCGGATTCTTTCTTTATGCAAGAAGACTGAAATCGTCTAAGTACCCCATGATTTACTGTGATTACTCCTTGTCTGTGCCATGGTTTGTATGATCTAAAGTGCAGTATGTTCATTTCAAGCTCACAGGCTATACGTCAATATTATCAGAATGGGGTTCTGTGTGAGCGATTTGGGGTTTAAACATATGAGTGTGTGTTCCAAATGACGCTGAAGATTTCATAAACATCAGTCACAGTCTTTTTCCCATCAAGCCTGCCTGGAGGGACAGCAGGTCCGTGGCGGCAGCTCCAAATGAGGCCTTGGCAAGTTCCATTTGTGTCTATCGAATCTGAGGGAGCACAAAAGATCGAGTGAGCCCCATTGCCACGGCAGATGTCACAAAGCATCAATCCAATCCAATAAAGTGTCAGTCCAGCAAGGCCCACTGTTCTCAAAGCCAGCGGAGACAGAGGAGGCGCCATATGCAAATCGGAATGGCATTTTGGCCACTGGGGGCAGCAATTAACATAACTCATTCAAGGACCATAGAGCAGCCAGAGGGAGCGGCTACTGTCATGGAGCAGTTGCTTTATGGAGGGCTTGTCACGCTCTTGATTTTAATTGACATTAAAAACCTGTGAGTAGAGTGCTAATGCTCTCTGCGCCCTGCAGTTAACACATTATTAGCATATTTGCACTGAAGTACTCCTAAGGGCAGTGAGGAGCCGACAAGTCTCCAGCTTGTGTTTGTGGGGCTGTCTTTGCCGACATTTCAGACGGAGAGTCTGGACATGAAGGTCAGCAATTCAAATAGATTCAGTTCAGCTCCATTTAATTGAATTCAGTTCAGTTCCGTTCAATTCAGTTCAGTTCAGTTTAATTAAATTAAATTAAATTCAGTTCAATTTATTTTCTAGTGCTCACAGACTAAAACACCCTGGACAGTTCACCAGGCCAATCACTGAATTGTGTTACTAATGCAGTATGCCATGATTTCTATGCTTAGAAGGACAAAATGTATTTTACTTGATTATTGTTGCACTCAAAATAATGCTTAAAGCATATATACTCCAAACTTAACAAAGGTAACATTTCTGCAATATGTGCAATTGCTTTTTAAATGAGCTTAGATGTTTGTATAAAACAAATGGCAAGTTCTACCAGTTGGATCAAATGAGTGGCTAAGAGATTCTTCCAAAGCCACCGTCATTTAGTTTGATATGGCTACCCATTAGGAGACCAAATATGATGAGTAGCAGCAGTCAAAACCCTTTTTTCCAAAATGATGTGGCATCTGCCTGGAAAATCACAGAAATAGGTGTCTAGATGGGGTTAAAAGAGTTCAGTGAAAAACTGCAGGTAGCTCGACCTGTCATTTTCTCAGGGGCAGAGGGAGAAAAACACTGATAAAGAAAGTCTGGACGGAAATGAAATTATAGTGTAGTGCCTGTAATAGAGGAAATTCCTGTATTTTGTATAAATTCTGTATAAATCCTGTCCACCTGCTATAGAGCCTATGAAATTCAGTACATGCGAGCATGGTTTCAGCATAGGAAAACAGAGGAAAAAAAATATTAGAACACTACAGGCGTTGCTCTCTCTGGGTGGGATACGGGCCAGCATGGCCGTCCATTGGCTGGCATAATGGAACTGCCAAGTCTGTCCAGTGATATAGAACTGATGGTTTACTCAGTAAAAGGTAGAGGAAAGTTAAGAAATTACTGTCAAACTGTAGAAAAGTCAGTGAAAGGACACTATTCCAACAGCGCCAGCAGCTGGGGATATGTTTCCATTGGAATCCATGTCATAAGAACCGAGGGTATTCTCCTGCTGTGTTATTAGATTAGGCCTCAGGTCACATTACATCCAGGTCTTTTTGTGCTGCAGTTTGCTCCATTTGTCCGGCCATCACTTCTTCACTTTCTCTCTTCTGTCCCTGGTCGATAAGGGACTCGGGGTAGGTGGGTGGCGTAGTCACTAACCCGTATCAGTTCAGGGGGAGTAAACCTGTTGAGGTGACTCACGGTGAACATTTCGGGGGGGTTGGGGGAGGGTAAAAAATGGTGTAGGTGGAGAGAGGGTCAGAGAGCAAAAGGGAGGAGGAGAAAGTGGGCCGGCGGGGTCACTTTGTGGACGATGGGAGCTGTTAATGGATGAATACGTCCTGTTATGAAAGAGGGAGAGAGAGAGAGAGAGAAAGACAGGGAGAGAGAGAGACACCTCAAGGACATGCGGTGCAGTGAGCTGATCTGATGCCTTTAGCCCCGTGGTGAGGGGTCAGGAGCTGAAGTTGTAGAGTACGGAACATGCTGCCATGCTAGCCTTGGGGACAAAGCCCTAATTTACCTGACTCGCCCTCTCCAAGTACGTTCATGCCTTTTGCTTTTACTCTAGACTGCAAGGCCGAACCAGCAGCACTGATGGTAATAAGCAGAACAATTACTGATCAGAACAATTTGTACAGTTTGGGACTAAAGGTCCAGACAGCTACATGCTTGGGACACATTTCATTGCTTTTTCTAAAAATGCAAAGAGAATTCCAAATTGAAATCACATGCTCAGTGATGGTCCTGCAGCTTTGCAGAACTACATGTTTAATTCATCGGCCTAATCTAATATGTGATTCAATATGTGCACTCTATTGGGTTTTGATAACGTCTTTTATAAATGTCTCTTTTACAAAATGCTTATGTATGTGTTATGAATGCTGCCCCACAGAGAAGTGTTTTAATCTCCAGTTAGTTGGAACAAACTGCAGATTTAATACATTTCAATTGGCTGAAATTAACATAAAAAATGTGGCATGTGCTTTAGTGTAGGCACCCTAAAAAAATTACTTTTTTATTTATTACTTTTCCAGTGTATCCTATTTGTTGCTGAATTCTTGGTTGTCACTGGTGTACAGTTTTACTGATCTAATCACAGATTTCCAATAATATATAATATATAAACAGTTTTGCTAATTTGTATTTTTAATTAATTGTATTCTTGTAATATTTAGCCTCTTTTCTTTAGCTACTAGGATTTTTATAATATAATGCAGGTTCTTCACTCTATGCCAGCAACACATTTGACAAGCTGTTTTATTGTAATACTTCTCTCTCCAAACATACCGCTACTAATTCTAAACAAATAATTGACTTTTAGTTTCGGCAGATGACAACACATTACTCTAAATTACTTCAGACGTTGCATTTTTAATTAGACCTTTTTAATGTAGATGTTGCACTGCACAGGTTTTCCTGTAGCTGTAATTGGGAGGTGCGGGGGAGGAGGTTGCTTTGCATTCCTCACCTCAGTAGTTTTCCTTATCTTTAATTTTTTAATGATATTTAAGACAGTGAAAATTGCAAGTAGGAAGTATTTTGCTCTTGTTCTATTAGAGTCAATTATCTTTAGTTTCAGCTGCTTAGATAAGCCCATGGTGGTTGAGTGTAAACACAAGAGAGGTTTAAGAGGTCAAATTATTATAGTCTAGAACTATTTAATTACACCTGAATATAGGTCTAACAAAGACAAATAAGCTGTAAGGGTGTGCAAACTTTTGCTCTTACACAAACTTCTGCATACAGCTACATAATTAACAAGTGAACAGAACTCAAGAGGTTAGTGAGTTGCCCCTGTGATCATTAAGGTACCCTTGAGTAGGGTACCATCCCAAGACACACTGCTCCCTGGGCGCTGTGTTCCTGGTTTGGGTGAATGGGTTTAATACACAGAAGGGATTTCACGCTGTGGTGTCTTCACACATGAGAAGTGGTCACTTGAAGATTTAGGTACCAGAGGCTGTGAAAGTAAAACAGATCAAATCAGTTACGAAGGCATTCAATTAACAATCAGTTTTTGCACAGCTTTCCTGACACAACTCTATGGCCGTCCCGCAGTTGAACTAATTTACTCCTCTTTGATTAATTTGTGACGTTATATCTGTTACCTTCCTTATTTCCCATCCAGTGGAGGGTTTATTAGAGAGCATGAGCTGGTTATCTCTGAGTTTTTTGTCCTTTTTGCCATGACTTGTTCTCTTTTTAAATGAAATAAATCTCCACAAACATGTGTGCCTTGACAATTTTGAATTCACTATTAATTCAAAAAATATCATAGGACCAAAATTGTTTGTGAGGTAGGTATTAGGAATATAAAAATGTGCATGAAAGTGTTGATGCATTCATATTAAGAGAACATTAGAGAACATATTAGAACATTAGGCGCCAAAGTCTTTCCACTTTTCTCTGAAGAGAGCAAGACATTTTGAGAGCTATTTTTACCAATTTTAGATAAATGTCCAATTTGGGTCTTCCATGCAGGGTTTTGCTCCAGTATCTCCATTATGAATGCATTTCTGTGTCCAAGGACTCAAAAGAAATAAAGGAGAAATAAATACGTTTGAGATGGGAATAAGCAGAGAACAAATGGTAACCTTAATGGCTCTCTAAAGAAGTGAGTGTCAAAGCATTCCACATAAAGTGTTGGATTTGTTTATACATACAGTTTTACCATGTGAACAATGATATAGTGATAAATAATTTTGATATTTAAGCCCTGTGATAATTGAATTTTCCATATAATTTCTCACTACTAACTTGGAATCACCATGGAGTCGGAGGTGATGATCCTTATCCAGACTGCTTCATATCCAACTGAAAAAATAGGTCCAGGGCTTTCTTTAAGTTGTAGCTCGATGATGTCAACAGAATCCTCCACCAAAAGTCAATATACCCTCTTAGAATTGCAGCCTTTCTGTAGTGCAGGAGTTTGTGTGGCACTTTGATCCTGGGACCTGTAGCTTCTGGAAAATTTAGCTCCTGGTAGGGTCACCCAAGGCAGAGAGGACTCAACCAACAGTGATTCATACAGCTCCTATGGACAGTTCCCATTGAATTAAAGGCAGCTCACCCAGATTAGGGTTACCGGGTAGCTCAGGCAGGCTCAGCAGTTGCTGAACCTTATATAAATATGGAATGTAAAATTTAACATAGAATATGACATGTATCCAAGACAATATATTTATCTTATGGTGAGTCAGTGAAAGAAAAGAAAATGGCTTGCATTAATGGTCGAGAGACTTGGCACTCATAATTAGAGATAATAAAGGAAGACGTTGCTTATTCATTGTGGATATTTATTCCTAGAGGTAACTATGTGTATTTCACTATAAAGGAAACATGGAAGGACATTAAAATTAAAAATATTTGCACGTCCTTCCTTGGCACATACCGTTTTACCCTCATGAAATGACTGAAAAATTGGGACACACTCTGTTTTATTTTTAATAACTTTATGTTTATTTGTGGTAGACTTTAAATACTGGCAAACAACAAATACTAGAGTGTATTCAAAGAAACAAAAATGACAGAAGGACAGAAAAAAATATAACTTTTATTTTGCATCTTTTTCTACAGCTCTATAAATCATCAGTACACATGCAATAGAAACAAGTTTGGAAATAATACTCCCAGACATTATACCCCAAACATCTTCTTTCATAAAAGGTGTTTTTGAGAATGTGTAAAACAAAAGCAAGGGCCAAAAATGTTCATTAAAATTAAAATATAATAATAAAACATGGAATAATTAATAAAGCACTGGAATTGTACAAAAATACTTTATAAATCTTAGTTCTGGGATTCAAAGACAAATTTTGAGCAACGTCTGGATTCTGTGGCATCCTGACATTCAAAAGAAATTTCTCACGTTCATGTCCTTGAGCCAGTAAGAACTTCTGAGGGTTTCTAACTTTTTTACTTTGTTGTACTGGAGTTCATGCCTTGTATGTTAGCTGTATCTCTAATAGACATTGTTATGAGAAAAATTTTTAGGCTCGAACAATAGTTGAATTTAATGTCAGTGAGTTGTTGTCTTTCCTCTTCATAAACAAATGATTTATGAGGTCTTGTCCCAGAACTCTTCAGGATTAATGGGCTATTTGTAAAAGACATTACAACAAACACAAGCCCTTTTCGCTTAGGTGTATACTTTGAACACCCTGCTCACTAAACTTTCCTTGTAGCTGTAATTTTGTATGGCAGAATTTAATGGCACTTCTTGCTTTGTCTTGGCTACCCACATTGTGCTGTAACTGTTGTTTCCTACTACATTTGACATGACATTTCCTCTAATGGATTATTGTCGTATTGATCTAATGAGGTACAGTGTCAAGAAACAGTTGTTCAGGAAAAAAGACGCTGAAACTGGACGCTGGATCAGAGAGGAAATCTGAATTATCATTATTTACAACCAAAATCTCAAAGGTGTTCATGAAGTAAGTCATTTAGACAAAGGCACTCATCTAACGGGCAAGAAAGGTTCCTGTACAGGAAGACAATCCTATCATACGGTTCCCCCATAATAGCATAAATTGGCTCATTTAGAACCTTAATGAAGCTTTGTGTGTGGTGGAATGAGGTGTGGAATTTCACAAAGCAGTGACACAATAACAACCAAATGCTAAATGTCAGCATAAAAGAAAAGAACTAATTGAAAACAGGAGGCTCTAGGGAAGCCACAGATTAGAGCACAGTAATGTGAAGGTCTTGCTGTAATCTAATTTCTCCAAAACCTTTGTTAGTGCAGTAAACATGCCAAATGTATGGAGGTAGGTCATAAGTGCAATTACACTTGTAGATCAATCTTTAGG
>JBBPDH010000022.1:2184315-2200069 GCA_037974565.1 Clupeocharax schoutedeni
GTTTTGGCTCTATGTTCATAATTGGAGGAATAGTTAACTAGCAAATTTTACATTTCAAAACGGGCCCGCTAGAGGGCGCTTCTGCACAAAAGGGTTAAATGATGTCTGAGGAGCACAGCGAAGGTAATGCTGTGAGAACATTGCAGAATCATGTTTATAGAACACATCTCTCATCTTGGTACACAACAGATTCAGTGTTTTCAAGAAACAAATCAGTGTTTATAAATTAAGCAGTGTGGATGATGCAAACTAAGCATTTATCTGTCTAGAAACCACAATACCCCTGATGATAGTGGGACTTGGGCCATGCAAATAAAATGCAACTTTGTCTCCCTTAATTTGCTCATTTGTTTAATCTAATGGATTGATAATCAAATTCAGGCTTTTGACTAAGCATACTAGTCATTTTTAAATATGCTTGGTGTGATATTGCACCACTTGAATGAGAGCATTGCCTCTAGCCTCCACAAATTGCAGATGCCCAGGTCAATTACTCGTGTTCTGAATGATCATGATATTATCAAGCCATTTATTTGTGGTGAGGCTCCAAATGCCCCACAGCCCATTATACAGCTTCCCTGTAAAATCTGCTCTTTAGCATTTTAGAATGATTCATGCCCATTTCAGGGACTATTCATTGCTGTGTGCAGCTGTGTGGGGGCAGTCTGAGCAAGTAAAGATGGACAATGCTTTTGGTTCCCACGCATTGAGAAAAAATTTGAATTAAATAAGCCAGAGGGATAATAAAAAGATCGTTCCTCGCCCTAATCTTCATGTGTGGCCATGCAGTTCTCAGACAAATGAACGTCAGGAAGACCACAATGATGGGGAAACCTGGTGATGAGGACTGAAATAGATTCCCTTGTTAATAAGGTGTTTTTTATCACAGTGTGGAGACTACTGCCTTACGACGTATTAATGGGATTTTAGTTTGGTGAAAGACATAAATAATAGGTGCCGAGTCCTGCAGTGCTCCCCTGCCGATTCTGAACACCTCACAATCCCGGCAAGTCATAAACATCATGACGGCAATGGCTTTCCCAAAAGTAAGGCAACAGAGAGGCTACCCTGCAACTAAATCCCCCAAAGCATCCATACAATATTCACACCCACTGTCATTAAATATCCAAAAGGGCTAACATCACTGTCTAGCACAGGGGACCTGCTGCTTAACTCAGGATTTCAAACAACAAAAAAAGCGACTTTGGCCAAATTGCATACTGTACACCAGACAAAGCACATTGTTGTTGTCATCACAAAAAACTACAAAACATAAGTCTTAATAAACCCATTAGACTGAGCAGGCAAACACGTGTTTGTTTTGTGAGATCACAAAATTAAAAGCATTTCTTTCTCAGCTGTCGTGCTTGGACCGTTGAGTGAATAGTATGTTTTGATACACTTCATCAAAATAAAATTTTCCATGATGTGACAGATTTAAAACACAATATTTATTTATATACTCTGAAATTAATTAAACATTTGGTTTAATTAGCATATACTCATTTCTTACCTGTAAAGTAGGATGGGTTTTCTGTGTATCTCCCCAGCTCAGCACCCACACCTGGTCATGAGACTTGTCATAGAAGAGCTTTACTGGCACCGGGTCAGTTTCCACAGCCTGTGATGGAAAAAAAAAAAAACAGATGCTGTGCTGTAGTTTATGAAAACCTGTATGTACAGAGGTGGAGAGAAGTTCAGAATCTGGAATATTTCTTCATTTTTCACAACGTTAAGCCTGTGTGTTGTTTATTTCCAAATTTAAATAAATAATTAAAAAAAACTCCCAGATCTTCAGTGTTCTCTCTGACTTTCTGAGGGCACTGTGCCTATGAATGATAGGCCCTAATATGAACCACACAACGGAAAACTACAACTTAGAGTGCATTGTAGGATTTTGAAGTATAAACCGTATGGAAATGTTGTTTATTTATTTACCTTCACTAAGTTTGTGGCCTGTTGTTGAACTGGCATATAAGGTATAATTATCTTGTTGGCATTTTAATAGTCCAAAAGTTTTTTGTATGCTAAACTGACAAAAATAACTAACAAATACCCCCTTGACCTTTTCAGAGTGGTACAGCCTGACTCTAATGAGAAATCCACAAGCAGGAGCTGTGGGCCCAGATTTGTGGCCACAACAAGTGGAATAACCACTTCTGCAATCAGGGTCAGGCTGCTGTCCACCCTGCGCTGATGCGGAACAGAGAAGTCTTGTGGGTAATGGGAGGGTTGCGCTCTTTTTTTCCTACCAGCTATGTACCACTCTGTACTATAGAAAGAAGGAGGGAGGGCTGTGACCTTGATGGCTAATGTTCAAAACTGAGTGGACTCCTCAGTCCAGACTCCCCTGAGTGGATACAGAACATTGTGTTTCTGTTTTGTTTTTCTTTGTGTTACAACAGGATCCTTAAGGAACATCTTTCATTTAACTGTGTACTGTATTTGACAATAAACACCTACTTGACATGACACGACGGCAAACTGGCATGATTCGCTCTGAAAACAAATGTTTCCTGCCACCCTGTTCCACATTTTAAACATTATTTGAAATGTCGCTTTTTACCCAACTCAGCAAAAACAATGATCTTGAAAACATATCTCATACCAGATACTCAGACTCAAATTGCACTCAAGCTGCATGTTGATTTGACAAGTGGTTTGTGTTTGCTTTTAACAGGTTTCACATCTTGAACCCTGTCTCGCAGATTAACTTAGGCTCAGTCTTGACTGATTTGTGATTGGACTCTTAACTGATTCACCACTCAGCTCTGACTGGCCCTAAACTGACTTGGGACACGTCATGCCCCAAACCATGCAATCTACAGACTAATTATTAAATTTTTTTCATATGTCTTTTTTAAACACTGTATTTTCTGCGTGTAGGCAAATTATTTAAATGTGTCTTATCAATAAAAAGATGACAAATTTACACTTGTACAAGGCAATACCAGGCTTAAACTAAAATTCCCTACTAAAAACTCCTACCCCAGATACATGGTAAATTGATGGGTGGCCATGTTCAAGAACACATATTTTTTTTCATTACATAGAACAGTGAAATTAGCTGATGCTCCAGTGGATTTGTCCAATCTTTCTTGGCTTTAGGGCTTTGTTTCCTTCTCACATTCCTTAATTTGTTAAGAGAAGCACAAATAAAGCTGCCAGACCTGCCGTATGAGGAGACTATGTTGCTCTGCTGAGACAAAATGAAGCAATGACAATCTATTCAGCGGTTTTCATGTTTATATTACATTTATTATGAGTTTATGGGAATGTTGGTTTTTAATGGGCAAAAACAAACACTAGATACATACGGCAGGAAACTAACACTGAGTAAATCAACATAAGACATATAGTAAGGGGTAAATGCTAAGTTGACACTACATGAGACAAAAGGCTGGGAACCGACACAGAGACAGAGACAGGGATGGGCACATGAAGTACAAGGGTGACTGGGAATGGAAACTGGTTGTGTGGGGATTCGGGGGAGTGGCCGGGACAGAGCTATGTCCTGGGCTCCAGCTGAGGCAACTGCCACATCCAGGGCAGCTGCCTCAGCAAAAATGACCCCAATTTGACTCTGTTCTCCACTATGCTGTTTGGCGCTATGATATGTGGCTCAATAACCCATGTAGGTCCAGGGGTAAAATGTTAAGGGGCCCTTATTATTACATTCTATTGTTTTACTTCATTTTTCACTTTGTACTGTTAACTTTCTGTCATGACCAAGGAAATTTCCTTCTTGTGAGGCTAATAAATGTTTATCTTATCTTATCTTATCTTATCTTATCTTCTAAGGCTTCTTTCAGGGCACAAAGCCACCTAGCAGGGCCAATCACAAACTCAACGATTTCCTCCCTCACACTGGGCGGTGAAGGGGAACTGAGAGCAAGATCAGTCACCTCAGACCCGGTGTAGCTCTCAGACTCCTCAGATTCACCATACTGCTTCTGCCCTTTGGTAGCCTCTAGGTTTTTGCCAGGTTTCTAATAGTCTCCACTAGGAAATTGATTCACTCCGTTTCTCTCAGGATAGCATCAACCAAGTGTGCGAGCCAGCCAATGCTCTCATCACCACGTATAACAAGAAGGTAAAGAATTCATGGTCAGCCATGCCTCAAAGTCACACAAGAACAGCGTTTAGGTGCTCACATGCTATGTCTATGCTCATGACCAGTCCATAAACCAGTACACATGCGAGAGGGACCTTTATTAATCAAAAACAAACACTAGGTGAATTGACCAAGAAACAAACACTGAGTAACAAAATAGAAAACTCACAGTGTGAGAGAGATTACAGCTATTGTGATCAACACAGACACAAGGGAGCTTATGTTGTTACAAGGATAGGGAACACACACAGCCCTGTTTCTGGGAAGGCTTTAAACTAGATGAGGGAAGACTGCAGTGCGGATTTGATTAAAGTTAGCAACGAAACCATCAGTCAGCCTCATAATTATGCAGGATGATTAGTTCTGGATCACAAATACCACTAGAGCTAATCCTGAAGATACTGGATAGAGTCCAGTCACTCCAGAGAACATAGTTCAATTGCTCCACTGCCAACTCCTGGGAATTTTAAAACTCTTGGCACTGGTTAAGTTGACCTTGGGCTCATGTGTGACTGCTGAAGATTGAAGACTTGGTATCCCAGGTGGTTTCTAGGGTGTTGCTAGGAGGAAGAATCCCATTGCTAAGTATCACATTTAATTAAACTAATGTTATGTATTTGTGTGCATGCTGATATAAGTAGGGCACACAAACTGTTGCCCAAAATGCAATCTTATTTAGAAAAAAATGATGCTGTATAGAAGGTTGATCAACAGAACTGTGCACAAGTACACCATTCCTGATCCAACAATCTGGATTTGGCTCCATGTCAACATCTCAAAAACTGTGGGACTAGTTAGTGGACAAAATAATAGGTATATTTTCAGTAGAAACAGAAGACAACATTAATTTACAGACTTGTGTAATGAACAGCGTAGAATAAAAAGGGAGGAGAATTGCACAAGGGGATTGCACTGGGGTAAAATCATTTGTCAGATGATTGTCCAGACATGAGTGCAGTGCAGGTGTTATTTGGTATCTGGTGGGAGTACCCAGCTCAAAATAGTTATTCTGAGTGCTAGAGCCGAGGGGCCAGTTCAGACCTGGAGGCATGCATTAACCTGCAAACCCATCACACACATAGGCACACGCGCATACTGAGTTATATGTGCATCAGTAGTGCATCAGCAGTATCTCTTCCTCTTGTTGGAAAAGCTCTCTGTCCTACTCACAAATTTGTCACCTTCTCTCTTGCTCACACTATCTCTCTATTACAGAGCCGAGATGCATTTTTACACTTGGCTCCACCTACATCCATCTCACACCCCCTCCATTGTTGTGACTCTCCACATGGCAATATTTCAGATTTTCTTTCCACATAAAAATATGCATGAACATTAAATGCACATATAGTCAGTGGTGGTCCTTGCTTTCCCAGGCCCTAAACAAGAAATAAGCATGGCCTAAACTGCTACAGTATCTACAGTACTGTGCAAGCCTTGGGCATTTGAGGCTGTTTACTTATGTTTTATTACTGTATAATGGAATAAATACAAATAACATTTACAAAGTAAATCAACAGCTTTATGTATGCCATTGTGTTTGGTTGACCATACCCAGATCTATCCTAGTATTTCATATAGTATTTATACCTTTAAATACTCGGTTGACTAAATCTGTACTGGATTAAACCAGATTGGCTTCTTATGGAATTTCACAGATCCATCCAATGGATAGAAGCACAGAAGGGAAATCTGCAAAGATCCTTGGCATACACATGATGAAGATCCAGGGGTAGCTGGTGGCCTGGTGGTTAGACGATTACTTCTGTGATATGAAAGTTATGCGTTTGAATGGCAGGATTGTGAATGGCACCACTAAGTTATCCTTGAACAGACTACCCTTCCCACACAATACTCCCTGTGCTTTCGGTGTGTTCTTGGCTGTTCTGGTAAGCTAGCTAGAGTTTTCTTCTGTTTTTTAACTGTACTGTTTTTTTGCTGTTCACTTAGACTTCCTTTTGTCCTAGATTACTACTTTATATCTTGTGAGCTTTTTGTTTGATTGTTGGCTGCTTTTGTCCCTGGTGTGTTTAGCTTCATTAGCTTAATTGCAATCAGCTAGATAATTCTCACCTGGTGTTAGGGAGGCCAGAGGTAATTAATGGGAGTGGCTTACACTCACCCACAAGTATTTAAGCAGACCACCACAGATGTTGCCCTTTCAGGGAAGGAGTACTAATGCTTTCACATTTCACACTCAGCTAAGTATCCTATTCTATTATTCTGTCTTCTTATCTTTTTGTTACTATAGAAAATGTGCTATGCACCTGTTCGCATATCTTACAGGCCGAGAAGGTGCATTCTGCAACGAAGTGGAGGAAATCACAGTAATATCTCTCGGCTTCTTTTTTCTCCACAGCCTTCTACAGTGGTTCATGGTGGTCTGTGGAATTTTCAACCTTACATCAAAAAAAGCTGACTTTATTTCTGGACTGGCATTTATTCATTCATTCCACTTTTTAGCCCTCACAGAAACGTGGTTCACACCAGAGAACTCCGCTTCTCTGGCTGCTCTCTCCTCTGCCATGTACTTCTGTCACACTGCTTGCACTACGGGCAGGTTTGCCTCTCTCACGTAGATGTTCGTTTTATGTCTCTCATCTTTTTTCTCAGCTCAGCACCTCATCCTTTGAATTAGAATCTGAAAGATATCCAACTAAGCCCCATGTCATTGTCCTTTATCGCCCACCTGGCCCTCCTCATCAATAAACTGGACGTTGTTCTGAGCTCATTTTCAGTTGATGACTCCTTGGAGACTTCAATCTTCCAGATGACAAGTTGCAGACCTCTTAGCTTGCGATCGTCCTTTGGCCTGTCCCTCGGTGAGTCTCCTCCGACCCACAAAGCAGGCAACACTCTTGACTTAGTATCAACCAGATCACTTCCTATGTTCATTATATTGTCCACTCTTCTACATGTCTCTTTCAAATTTCCTCTTCAGACTTCCTCGTCTCATTACCCATGTGTAACACCTGCAGAAATCTATCCTCTCTATCTGTCCTCTCGCCTCCTCTATCCTTTCTTCCTTATCTCTTAACTCCACTAACCTCTGTCCATCTTCAGTTTCTTGGCTTCTCACCTCTTTCTCTCAAGGTTCCTGATGTACAACAAACCCACCACATCTCCGCTCGACCCTATCCTGTCAAGTACACTCCAGATGAAATCCTCTGATCTAATCCCACATATCACCTATGTCATCAATTGCTCCTTAACAACTGTGTCCCGTCTGCTATCAAATCTGTAGTGATCACATCAGTTTGGAATTCTGACATTCAACTTATTCTTGCTTTCCCCTCTAGTGATGATCAGGTCTCGACCCACATCTCTGACTGTCTGGCTGACATCTTCCCTTGGATGGTGACCCACCACCTCAAAGTGAATCCCAGAAAAAACTGAGCTTCTTTTCATCAAATGGAATCCATCACTAAGCCACAGCCTCACAGTTTCGTTTGAGAAATGTTATTGTCCCCTCAAAGAAGGTAAGGTGAGAAATCTTGGTCTCATGCTAGATGAAGAACTGTCATTCTTGTTGCATGTTGACCGCCTCTTCAGGACATACAGGTATCAGCTTTACAACATTAAAAGAATCTGACACGCTCACCACTGAAGCTACATAGTTACTTGTCCAGTCTCTGGTTATCTGTAAACTAGACTACTGCAACTCTCTACTGACTGGCCTTTCACTGAAGGTATCAAGATCACTTGAATGCAGAATGCTGCTTAAAGGCAAAGTTCAGACTTGCACCTCCTTACTTATCAGCACTGATCAAGCAGCATGTCACTTCTCATCCTCTCAGAGTTTCAAGCACTGTATGTCTCGAACCAAAAAAAGAGGTTGACCGGCATCGAGACTCGTTTTATTCTTTCAGTCTTTGACAGGGTTTTTTGAAGTGTGTAACTTAGCTGGCAGTTTATTTTAATATAGCATAAGTATAAAGAACAGATGTAGACTACTTAAGCACTCATGTACGTTGCTCCGGATAAGAGCATCTGCTAAAATCCCCGGATGCAGAGTCACTGGCTGTAATGGACTAATTGTCTGCTGTGCTTTTAATGTGCTTGACAAAACCGACCACTTTGCTTTACACAGACCCTCAACATGCACTCCATCACCAAGAACGGCCAACAGTCTCTACATCCCATGGAGATCTAACAGAGCACATTTGCCACTTATCATCACATTCCTTAGAGGGACTATAGAGGAGTATCATGTGTAGTTGCATCATGACTTGGTTAGGGAATTGCTCTGGTTCTGGTTCCTACACACTATAGATGACAGTAAGGACAGCTGAAAGGATCACTGGGGTTTCTGTCCCCAGTGTTGTAGACACTTACATCACACTTTTAAATAAATTGCATAGATGCTGTAATCTTTTGCACTATACTGTACATTGTTTACCAAAACAATTTCAC
The DNA here is from genome assembly GCA_037974565.1 of Clupeocharax schoutedeni. Taxonomy (NCBI): domain Eukaryota; kingdom Metazoa; phylum Chordata; class Actinopteri; order Characiformes; family Alestidae; genus Clupeocharax; species Clupeocharax schoutedeni. The sequence continues at coordinate 2,192,843 of JBBPDH010000022.1, forward strand.
ACATATTTACAAGCATACACACACACACACACACACACACACACACACGCCTTAATTCCCCTCACAATCATGATAACCTAGTGTTTATTATGTCATATTAATTTACTTGAAAAAAAATGTTTTAAAAAATATATATCCTTCATTTAGTTATAATTTAAACTTATAAATGATGTCTTAATGAGAAAACCCCCATTACAGCACTAATTATATCTCATCAGGGTGTTTTCTAAATACAAATAATGTACTATACTCTATAATATACTATCTGCTGAATATCCTGTGATTAATACTCAGATGGCTGTAAGTAGTGTATGTTGTATAAGTTTGGGTGCTGTCTGCTATGTCTGTATTACATCCAGTCTAGGATGACCACACCATGCTTGCATCAAAATCCACGAATGATAAACTATAATACACCAGTGTTGCATTGCCATTTTCACATATGACGATTACTGAAGTATGAAAAAAAAAAAACCAAAACTAACAACAGCAAAAAAAAAAAAAAAACCCAAAACAAAATGCTTACTTTGGGGCCTGCCCAGTATTCAGTTGTACACAAAATTTGGATATCCCGGTCACATGTGAAAATAAGTACACATCTGAATCAAGGAACAAATGAAATGCACAATTAATTTGCTGAATTTCTGTTCTATTGAAACATACAATAAAAAAAATCAAATCAAATCAAATGTGTCCTATGCACAAGTTATGGCACATCTTATATTTTATTTTGAATTGTCCATATATTAAACTATAAAGAAATAAATAGAAATGTCTTACAACTTACAGAAAAGTGTCATATTTAAATATATTCCTGCAAAGGATGTTTTACCTTATTGTTACTTAGAAAATCAACAAAATTTGACTTTTTGCATTCAACCATGTATTTATTATCTTCAGACCAATTTTGAAAGAGTGTACAAACTTTTGCACGTGACCATATAATAACCGCAACCTTAATTTGTTTCATGCACTTTGGGACAGTGTTTTTGCAATAATGTTTTTTCATTTGTCATTTTATTTCAGCGGGTGGCATGGTGGTGCAGTGGTTAGCGCTGTCACCTCACAGTGAGAAAGTCAGCCAACTCCTGGCCGGGGAGGTCCTTTCCCAGGTCCTTTCTGTGTGGAGTTTGCATGTTCTCTCCAAGGCTGCATTAGTTTCTGCTGGTGCTCCGATTTCCTACCACTGTCCAAAGACATGCACGTCAGGCAAATTGGAGATGCTATATTGCCCCTGGGTGTGACTGTGTGCATGAATGGGTTTGACTGGATGGTCCGCCTTTCACCCTATGAACGCTGGGATAGGTTTCAGAATCCCATCCACAATCCGGGTTTGTATAAGCTGCTTGAAGGATGGATGGATTTTATTTCAATTATATTTGATTGCATTTAGAAGGCATTTTAGTAATACTTTTTGTTTAACCTTGTTCTAACAAATTATACCATGTAAAAATGTATCAAGTAGCGAACAGAAAAGAAAACAAAGCGTACAAACAGATACAATTCTAGATTTTGTATGAATATAATTTTTAACTCCACAATATTTGATGTTAAACCAAAGCAGGTCAATTATCAACCCTCAGAAGGATATGGTCTTAGCTGAGGAGTGTTAGTGCCTACCTGCACAACTTTTTGCGCTTGAGTATCAATGACCAGCAGTCGTTTCTGAAGAGGTTGGGAGACGTAGATGTATTTGTCCCTCACACTGACCGCTGACGCCCACACACAGTGTTGAGGTGTAATGCCCTCACTTTTGGGACAAATTTCCTCCTAACAAAAACAATAAAATATGTGAAAACGTAGAAAAAAAAATCACATGAACATCATCAAAAAGTGAATTTTAGGCCTATAATTACTGATTAAACATGATTAACTCGAACTAAAAACATAGAATTTGCACTACAAATGAATTTGGCATGTTTTGTCTGGTAATGTACCCATGTGATTGTTGGCGGGCAGGTCATTATGTGGTCTCACTACCTGACCCCTGTTCTTTTCACATGGGTGTTTTGTATTATGAAGACTATAGTGGCTTTAATATAAATTAGAGAGCTTTGTAAACAGTGTGAGGAGGTTCACCTTTATTCGTTATTTCTTTGCATGTCTTGTGCCTGTGCCAGACCCTGGAGGGGTGTGAACACTCTTTCTGTGGACTTAAAACGTATTTTCTTGATGAATCGGCAGTGATTAGATGGCAACTTGCATGATGATGATGCATAATTTACCCTATTACAGTAAAATGCTTTTTAAAAAGTAAAAAGGCTTTTATGTAATACATCTTTAGTAGATTAGAAATGTGAGAATGTCCCTGCCTATAACATAGAACATTCTCCATAAGATGGTCATATTAGTGGTGCACATTACTGAAAGGGTGGTAACCCACACCAGCAGGATCTTATGACTGTGTGCATATTTGGGCATTTCATGGGCATAAAGTAAAATTATGTTTGCTGACATTATTTGTACATGTGATTAACCAGTAATGGGCAAAATAGATTATTTCTAATATAACTGGTTGTGACAGTATATTATGTCCATGAGGCCCTAAAAAGCTGATAATTGAGGTCAAAAAGTGCTTCAGCCCTGTACACCTTACATGAACTCACACTAAGTATCTTGTCTATCACATTATACATTAATTGTAAATGTGTCCACAGCTATAATTGCTGGATTGTGGGAAGTTTTTAATTATTAATTAATTTATTAATCAATTTAACAAAGAAAAGTACATTTAAACACTCAAATAAAGGATAATGTGTTCTTCCAATATTTTGTACATTTGGGCAATAAAAGTAGTGTTCAGTATAGAACTCAAAAGTTTTCACTTTCTGATATATTTAGCATGCTTAACCTGAAGTCTAATTAAATTTAATTCCTCTGGACGTGACACTGGCAAAAAGTGATTAGAAACCGATTTTCGGTGGTGAAAGCAAGCAATGGTTAATCACAGACATTCATTATAAAGCATGTATTAAAAACAGCTAAAGAGAAAATTGTTGCTTGGATTTCTAGTTTAACACTGGAGTGCCAGAGGTTTTTAAATTTAATTAGACTAAGGTAGCACTAGATATTAATTTAATGAGTATGGCCAAGGTTTTTGAGCACTCACGTAGCTGGCCACAATCCTCTCACTCTGCTTGATGTGACGACGAATCTCACAGTCGCCAGGCTGTAGTATCGTTATCCCTTCATCCGAGAAAACATAGAACATGTTTCCCACACTCAGGCCTGGAATCAAAACAGACACACGGGTATACCGCCTTCAACAACATACTGACAAGTGATGAACAAGCATCTGTAACAAAACAGACAAAAAATTCAGGGGCCTTAAGAGAGTAAAATAATATAAAAATGCAGTTGTCATACAGATAGGCAGCCCATTAAAACTTCTTGTGGATAATGGATCTGAATTTGGCTCCAAAGAGTGTGTTTGCAGCTTAGTCACCTAACAGCAAACAACGGCTGCTAATTAGCAGGTGCACAGTTGCGCAATGCTTACTCCGACAGCAGAGTTGTCACGGTGTAAAAAAGAAGTTATCAGGATGCACATGTTAGTGTTGGTGTTGACACTGACAGCTGCCGTGCGACAGTCATAAATCTATCTTGGAGCATTTCACCAAAGCTTGATCACAAATCACTCTTTGTTTCACACTGACTGAAGAACACACACCCTGCTGAAAAGCCAAATGACCTCTTTCAAACTGTTATTTGCTGCTAGCTACTTAAATTCCACTACTAGCACAATACAACCAGGAAGGTGAGGGCTCACATGTACTTCCTTCAGCTTTTTCAGCAAACTGCTGCTAACAAAACCAACAGCTCAACAAATTTAGAAGAGAACACTAACTAACCAGTTTTGCTACCTCAGATAACAGAAGTGGGATGTGTGCCTGCTCTGGTGGACACTGAGTTAAGTGATGGTAGGAAATGGAAAACCATCCTGTCTGTCTGTGGAAGGTACAAAGCTTAGAACATCACATGATTACCTGCCCTCCAACAATCACATTGCTCTGGTGGTATTTTAGGCATATATTGCATGCAATGATAATGATTCTAATGTATGTACAGAAAAGCAAAAAAACTGAAATGAAACGGAAGACAGCATTTCGATAGCTAACAAAAGAGATCTGGACTTTTACCAAGAGTTCGGTAAGCTATCTAGTTAATCTACAGGAATAAATAGAGATTATTTATTTATTTATTTCTAGTTTCAGGAACCTCTGCCAGTAACAAACGTTTAAATATCCATGGGTACAGCTTGATTACCAATGAGTCAAATCTGGTTCCTGCATAACAAACATTAAAAAAAAAAAAAAAAAAATATATATATATAGGGATCACACTACCTTCTTCCCGCCACAGGATGTTCGCCACTGCAGCGTCCGAGTGCCAGAAAGTGTAAAAAAGAAGAAAATATATGAAAAATATACATAGATACATAGGCTTTGTGAATTCCTAATGAGAATACTTGTGCAACAGCTACAGACTTACCCCTTATGCTGTCCTTCTTTTTTCTCCACTGGACCATAATTAAAAAGGGACTTTTCCCAATGGAAAGAGTTACGGCAATACATCATAGAATCCCAGCATGGTCATTTAGAGCATTAGAATGTTACAAAATATCACAATGTTTTCATGCGCTTAAGATTTAGAAGGCCAAAATTAAAGGTGCTTTTAAAGATATGAACGGTCAAATAGCTTCTCCTGGCCATTGACAAACTACTGCACATTTTTAAAAGTAAGTTCAAATCTGATTTTGACTATTGGCAGCTATTCATTTGAAGCCATAAGCCAAAAAGCAAATGTTAGGAGCTCCCTACAGATCTTTGTTTGTTGTAGTTAAAATATTTACAGAATACTTTTTATAGACTGAAATGGGTGTTAGGTCGTAGCATTAAAGAAACTAATTTTAAAGACAAAGGGCCTCATGTACTAGTTACAGGGGCAAAATTGGTGTCTCATGAAAATATATGTGAGGATCATGCCCAGTGTGGGAGGACTGGATAAAATGTGGGTGGATATATGTGCCATATCACACGTCCTGCTTCATTAACTGAAGTTTGAGCAGCTTGCAGTTGCCAGTTTGGCCCTGATTTTCATTTTGCAAAAAGGTGTAAATTTGCATTAGAGACTTAAAAGTGTCTGTGTTGTTGAGAGACAACAGTAGCTGCGATTAAATGAAGGCACAAGTCTCTACCATCAGAAAAGTTTTGTTTAAACTGTTGGATAAGATGCTCAGTATATATGTGAGATGATGTGGTGCAGAATATGCCATAAATGTTTCACATATCTAGACCATAAAGGTGGGATGTTCATGTGGGATACAACATTCTTCATCAATGAAATGTTATTCTCTATTTGTCAAAGGCTCTTGCAGTGTGTGGCTGAGGGTACATGTAGTTTGCATGTTAATCCACGGTCTATGTAAGTCAAAAGTCACATTTTGCACCATGCTTGTACGTACATATCTTTGACTAGTCATGAATAGTCTAAGTGATCCCATTCTCCGTCATTATTTCAGTAGCGGCCCAAGGCTGTTTTGTTCTTACCCAGTACTTTATTCCCACAGTATATATTGCTAGGAAAGACCGAGCAAGCAAGAAAAATAAACACTGTAAACATCATCACTTGATTGCCAGCAAAAGACATCACAGAAATTTCTTAATCGGTTTTTTTCTTGATAGCAAAACACCAGAAGGCAAGAAAGACATTGCTGTGATTAGAAAGGCAACATGACCTAGGATATTTAAAAATCTTCACACTTTCACTGACCAGCCCTGCCTATGAATAGCACAGGCAGCCTAATTCATGCAGGCCATGAATGATTGTCAGAAGCTATGAATTTTAATTTGCAAAGAGTTTCTGCTTTTACTTATTTATAAACTTCATCCTTTTTTGCAATTAGCTTCATAAGGTTGAGTGGTCCTATAAATGATCATATGTCTTGTGCTCTGCTTTCTTTGCCAGGAAGATATTATGCGTGTGTCCCGGAAGCATTTGGCAAATTTCAAGGAAACCTCAGTGCTTGAATGAATTAAACAACAAGGTCTGATATATATATCATTAATGGGACCCATCAAAGGAGGCGTTGAAATATGTAGTGCACTCTGTTCTGTCTGAATACAGACACTCAAAACCTCACTTACAATGATTAGAACTACAACCTTGTACGATAAACCCAGTCACACATAGAGCTAAAGATGTCTATATACAGTCCAATGGTTTCAGATCAAAGGTAAGTCAGTCCTAGCTTTTGTTTAACAGAGCATTGGCTTTTTAATTTCAATACTGATTATTTGCTTCTTTTTTGCCGTCTTTGTATTATAGGATATGCTGCTTAGACCAAAAGATGTCCCAGTCTGATCCAAAAGGCCAGGATTGAGACTGATAATGGCATATTTTATTGGATTGGGAAATGACTGTATTTGGGGTCATTTTTAGCCAATCTTTTTCTTCTTTTTTTGCACATTCTGCCGGTAATAAACTCGTAACTGATCGTAGCATATTTTAATGGGTAATGCACTGGGTGTATTAAGCCTGATCCAGTTCCAATCTTTTGCTTGTTGTTTTATCTCATACACAGTGAACGACACACAATTCATAGAGCTTTCCCTTTTAACTTTTATCTGAGACACTTTGAAAGATACATGCTGCATACTTAGAGCCTGACCCAGTATAATGAGTCAATGAGGCTTAATTTAATGGATAGAATAATTACCATATCAAGCCAAGGTGCAGATTCTTATATAGCAGTACACTTCTGTGCACAATACACTCCTTTTGAATTAATTATTTAATTTTATAACAATGCAATTAATCACGATTTTTAAAAAAATTAATCATTGCCCAACGTTATTGTAATTACTATTCAAGTCTACTTTTTCCACTTACTGCATATAGCATGCCTTATGCATGTAGAAAATGTATCACATCATGTTTTTTTTTTCTCCTTTGTATGACTGGAACCATCACAGAAATTGTATTTTATTTTGTGTTGCCCTGGTTCTGGTTTTGAACCAGAGAAAACGAGCAGACTACTGCGTATGTAACACCATCATGAAATCATAGTGTGCACAGTACACTGCAAAACGTTAATTTTCTATATAAGTAACCTACAAATTAGGGATGCACTGATACCGATACCGGTATTGGGTATCGGCCTCGATACCACATTTTCTAAAGTACTCGTACTCGTTAAAAGTCCCCCGATACCGGGGGCCGATACCA
>JBBPDH010000022.1:2248648-2263330 GCA_037974565.1 Clupeocharax schoutedeni
GGGGGTGTATTTGATTATCTCTGTTAATGCCGTTAACGCAAAGATTCCATGCGATTAACGGCGTTAAAAAAATTTATCTATGCCCAACTCTAATAAATATATTATATATATAAATATAAATATAAAGTAATTCAGAAGCGGGGTAGTGCTGTCTCCACACTGCAAAAAGGTCCACCTGAGGATCCTTCTTGACTTAAGTTTGCATGTTCTCCCTATGTCTGTATGGGTTTCCTCCACCAGTCCATATATGTCAGGTGAACTTGAGATGTTGTATCTCTCCTATTAATGAGTGTTTTTGTCTATATGTCTGTACTGGATTAACTAAAACTGACGAAAGCAACCTTTCTGATGACTGATGCTTGAAGAATCTCAAAATGTTTATGTAGCTTTATGTTAGTTGTCATGTCATAAAGCCCTATGAACACTGGGCTTCTGTAAAGTATTTCCCATCTCATCTATCAGGCAGTGAATACAGCTTAGTTCAGCTTTGTGTAATGCATTGTAGGCATGTATGTTCCACACATGCTTTTAGCATCTCCTGAATTGTTACACCAAGCAAGTCTTAGACGACAGACTAGATTCGTGTTAAGTGGACAAATGTCTTATTTGAGGTGGCATGCACATGTATCCAGCCTATGAAGTGCACTTATATGTCTTTCATCCTCTCCATCTGTTAGAGAAAGGAGACAGAAAGATCATCATCTGTCAAGTTAATACACACACACATACATTCTCTCCCTATGACTCAGAGCAAGACACATGTCTGATAGCGTGAGGTCGTGTAGGCGCGTGTGTGTAATTCTGTCCATCTGATCTGTAGAGGGCAGAGGGTGATGAATGAGCCAGCCCCATGTCAGACCTTCAACTGTAGAGCAGTCAGGGGTTGGGTTGGGGAGGGTTGATGGATTTTCGTGCACTTGAGGCAATTTTGTGCTCCAAACTCTGACACAAGAGCATCCTTTGACATCACGACTCAGCTCCATCCTCACCCACAAGAGAATAAAGAGTTTAATACTGACACCGGGGTAGAACTAGTTCATGTGTCTAAAACCGCACCGTGCCGAGAGTTCAGCTGAAGTGTTCAGTATGGCATGATTTACAGCAAAGGTAATCCAATTTCACTGGCTTAATAACATCTGATTCATGCCTAAAACAATTTTCAAAGGATAAGCAAAGCAGTTGCAGCAAGCTGTCATAGCATGATGGATGCATTTTCTGCCTGTATTGTAATTTGTGTTTTAATACCTGTGCTGCAATGCTTGTTTTTTATTTTTATTTTTTTTGCAGTGACATTTTTCCCCCTGTCTTCTTTCCTGGTGCCTGTTTCGTTCTTTGCAGAGATAGTCATGCACCCGCTGCCATATTGTCCTCAGGCACCTTCAATGGAGCACAATCCTATTCATCAGCACCATTAATGAGCTTTCCTCACTCTCTCTCTCTCTCTCTCTCTCACACACACACACACACACACACAGACAGTTGCTGGTGCATAAAATACTCTCTCGCTCTCGTCGTCTCCACAGCCAGCTAATGGATTTGAAGATAATCCCATAAATCCAGTGACAAGACACCATGTGATCCCAATTACCTACCTGGCAAAAATGGTCTGGAAGAGAGAGAAAAAACCCTGTCATGTAGACTTTACTCTCCAATCACTTCTCAGTGGCAATGATGCCTTGTGGTTATCGTCGTAGGTCATGTGGCAGATCAAAGGATTATAGGCCATGAAAAAGAGTGAGAGGCTAGCAGAGGTGAAACAGTTTGTCTTGGTTTGCACTAACGACAGTTTAGCTGAGGCACAAACTGGCTTCGGTTAAAGACCAAGAAGACTTTTATTGTGAAAGTGCATTTTCTTAGATTAACCCATCACACCATAAAAAATGCGATCTTAGAAAGTGGGGAGGCAAAAATCCTTATTTATTATCCTAGGTATGATTCATTCCTACTGTTTTGTGTGTTTTAAGTAAAACATTTCTTATAATTTCACAAAGAAATCTTACTCAAGCCCAAGTAACACATCATGGCATCTATTCAGCTCCTGGAAAAACAGCAGTACTTTCTAATCATGGGAGACATAGAAAACTGCACCATATTCTCATTTCAGTTGCACTGATTTCATACAAATTGTCTGCTTCTAAGCTTTTACAAACATCCACCTATCATAGATGGAAATTAAAGTAGGAAACATATGATGACTAATACTAACAGACAGGATACTCTTTACTCTTTTTACTTAAGGTAATAAATACATAATAACAATTTTGTTACCAATTTGTTACTGCAAAATGTATTACCAATGGGGTGGGCAAAATTGACTTGAGATTACATTTTTGAAATGTCTCGTTTTCTTGAAATATATTCTTCCTATATTTGCTCATTACAATAAAACGTGCAACAGTAAATGTTGCTTATCCCCTTTGGCAGATTGGTTACTGCTTTTAGATTTGCTTGATCACATTTCCCTATACTGAAATCAACTCCTTGTCCTTATCACAACAGTGTTCCATTAGGGATAAATTCATAGATACTTAGGCCCACAACTGAATTGATACAACTCTGTTCTTTTTGATATATGAGTTACAGGTCAGAGAAGGACAAACGACATAATGTGGTGTGTTGGTTCTGTTGCATGAATTAGGGACTGGTCCAGTTCCTAGATGTCCTGAACAGGATATGTAAGCGAGAACGATTGAGAGCAAATGCTCTGATATTTTTTGTGATGTGGGATAATCCCACCACTCCACTGTGGCCACAGAACAGTTTTACTGATTGTAATGCATTTTTTGGTTGGATGCATTGTGAGGCTAAACTGTGAATGGGTACTGCAAACTGTGTTATGTGTCTTGAAAAAGTGGCTTCAGCAGTGGGAAATGTGACTTAGCAATTCTTAAAACTGTAATATATGCATCTTATCCTCGTATCTCGGTTTCGATTTAGTTTTTTTGTATTTTAATAGTGATGCACAAATGTCAGTAAATGAGGGTGCAGTGTATCCTGTATCCTTGCAGACTCTAAAACTATATGATTTTTCGCTTCTTAGCAACAGGCACAGCTCTGAGAAAAGTATGAATTCTGAAGGGGTTAGGAGTGGAAAACGTGTCAGAAAAGAGATTTCAGGTGGCCAAAAATAACAGAAACCACCTCACAGTCAAAACTCACCAAAAAGGATTTACTGAGTCAAGTTAGTCAAGAAGACGGCGCTATGACGATCTTCCCTCTGTCCTTAGGATGCTTGTGTATTTTTAAGCTTGTCTAGGGCTTGGTGGCAGAGGTAGATGTGGATGCCTGGTGCTGTGTATTTGCTCCAGCTTAGACCACCCTCCCTATGGATATGGCCTTCTGACCACAATCCCAACCTCTTCCTCTTGTCTCCTCCATTTCAAAGATACCCCTTGAAGAAGAAGACAAGGTGCTTTGGGCAAAAGAGCCACCTGCTCTTTCTTCCCTTTTTAGTTTTCAACTAAGCGGGTTAGGAAAAAGAATCGCAGCCCCTTCAGCACCATCCAGTGGCATGAATAATGCACATGACTAACACAAATCATGTGAATCTGGGGACACCCTGTTCCACAGGCCACTTCAAAAGCGACTCCTGGGTCTTGGTTCAGACTGCTTTCCATGCACCGTGAGCTGATTAAGGGTGTCAGTTTGGATACAGAAGTGGAGAAGACTCTATTAAGTTATGTTAGGTTGCTAACATTAGACATTCACATTTAGCATCTGGCACAATGTGAATAGTCCCACTAGTGGCTTCAAGATAAAAGGCCAACACACACCAAATTTGATTCAGCTGTGGAGGTAGCTCAGTGGGTACCTCCAGACCAAGAGGTCCTGGGTTCAAATCCTGCCTTCAGCAAAACCACCACTGGGTCCCTGAGCAAGACCCTTAACTCCAGGGAGACTGCCCCCTCTAGTTAGGGAATGGAAGTCACTTTGGATAAACGCGTCTGATAAATGCCATAAATGTAAATAACTGTAAATGTGCAGACATGTTTATTCAGACATGGAATGCCGTTATCATTCATTATCATTGCAAAACAAATTAGATTCTTCAGATGCAATGTTATTTTTTCACCTTGGCTCTTTCTCAATGTTTTCCTCACTGTACTTCATCATCATCAAGCTTGAGCCAAGTATGCTTCCAGTATACATTTTACATCTAGTCAAGTACAGATCATGTCCAAGGATGCATAACTGTAAGCTTTAACCAAAGTTTGATCCATTCTTCCTTTTTTTCTCAATAACTCCTTATTGAGCAAACACCAGTCACCATAATTACCTTCTCCCAGAATTATTTCTCTCCACTGCCTTGTACAAGCTCTCAAGAATGAAAGTTCATATTTCAAAAATTAAATTTGTGAACTGTGATCAAACCAATCACTGTTGCCACACAGTCAGGCTAACGCATCTGTTGTCTCCTAGCATTCCAAAATTGTTGATTGATTTCAAAACAGTTGGTAAATCCATTGGAAAGTCTCCAGAAGCAGCTGAAACTAGGCCATAGATATGAAACCTAAAGCACCACAAACAATTTTTCTGTGCCCTAAAATAACCATCACATTGATGTGTGCTCTTGTGTATTCTTACAAACTTTTATTTCCTGAAATGTTTAAAAACATTGTAATGTGTCACGTTGGGCTGTGCTCAGGGAGTGTGAGACGAGGCACAAAGTAGGTTCAGTGGGATGGTATTTATTAAAGGACTCAGACTCTAGACTAACAAACCAAAAAGCCACAAGGGGCTAACAGAAAGAAAGCTATAACTAAGACACACAAGGAGCAGGGAAGGTGAGACACAGAGTGAGGGAAAACCAGCAGCTCTAACATAACAGTACAGCACTTAAATATACAAAACCCAAATACAATCCACAATCATTTAACTAAAACACAAGACAGCTGACAGGGCAAACACTGACACGAACACAGACTTCAAAATAAATGTCTCTGTGCGAAGTGCAGCTTCCCGTGGCTGCTCTGCCGCCATAACATAATGCTTATTATGGATATTAACATATATTAGCACCATAGGCGTATGTTTACTCTGGATAATGTTACATAACATAGATATCCCATTTCATTTATATACAGTAATGTATTATGTTTTTTTAAATGGGAAGCATTGTTAATTTTTTTTTGTTTGTGCTTGAATATTTTAGAAATTTCAAACACACATCTTTGCCTCTTAATTGTCACTGCAGTTGCATTTGTCCAAGAAAAGTAGCTTCACGGATCTCATTGCAACTAGCTAATCTACTTCAGAAGGACTTTCTGATGGATCACTTAACCCATGCCCTAATTCTGCATTACAGCTGGACAAAAGGACTACGCATGCCCTATTTAGTAATTTCCTTTACAACCTGGATTTTAAGAAGTGGGGTCTGTGGATGGTATGCCTTCCTCATCCCCAGAGAAAATTACAGCTATTACTATACTGTACCTTTTTACAGACTAGAACAGAATTGCATCTGTGGGACCTTCTGGGCCAGATCCAGGCCATGTACACAAGGTGCTTTCCAAACCTTGAGCACCTTTTCTTAGCCCTCCAAAGCCTTTTGAGAGGAAAATGTGAAGTTTTCTTTTGAATGCCTAATAAAACCCAGGATATGGGCAAAGTTGTCAGGGAAATTTCCAAGTCTTATATCAGAATCAGAATCAAAATTAGACCGGTGCCGGACTGTGAGAGTGTTCCTGCCAGTCCACAAAGCCTTGCTTCTGCACCGATCAAAATTCAGTCAGATCAGGTCTGATCTCAGCCATGCGGTCCCTGCGTGCCCCGCCCCCTCGACTTCACGGCCCGCCCCTTGTTTCAGCATTCAAGAACGTTTAACATTCCGCCCTCTCATTCACTCCAAACTATTCACGGACACACATGCGTTATGAGAGCCACGAAAACAAAGAAAACACGCCCAGAGTGTCTCTGTCAGCGTGTCTTCCTCGTTTCGAACGGTTAGTGGTGAGAAAGCAGACACACCCTTCACATTAAAACGTTGATTTACATTTTTTTGTGCCAAATAATTCCTGTGGGTGAATAATTCCTGCAGCCCCAAAGCCTGACTTGACTGGTCCTATAACTCTGGTCTATACTATGATGACTTTTCCGATTTGCGCACGTTTTATCAGTGCCCTGATAGTCTTAGTTTTGATGCTCACATGCTTCATTGCGATTGATTTACTCAAAATCAAAAAGTTAAGAAAAAGGTGATTTGATAAATATGTAAGAAATAAATATGGCATATTGTCTAGACTGTATGTAAATTTACATTTCAGCAACAATTTATTCAAAAGAACTGAAAAAACCGAACGTTATTATCTTCTTATCAAGCTACAGTGTATTCATACTGCTGCTTCGTTCATCTGTGTATTGATTTGAACATAATCCCTTATTTTATATACAATAAAAAGTTAATTTTTGCACGGTTAATTACAAGTGTGTTTCATTAGCAAAGATGAACTTCATGTGTATGCATCTCCTTTATGTGTTTTCCACAGTCCCCCTGGTAATCGTGGTAAATCAGCATTTTTAAATGCAGTGCTTCATACAATAATTTGTGGTTTCAGAGGGGAAATTAAGATTCTTAACGTAATGACAGTGTTGGCCTTTCACAGTAATTGAAGCTTTGGGGAGTGTGATATCAGTTTAAAGAGCCCCTGTGGAATTTCCAGAAAACAGAAACTTTGTTTTCATCAGGAAATGCTTTTCTAACCCAAGCATCTGGAGATGCAAATGGGTGTTTAAGTAGTGCTAGTACTAGCAACATTTTTTCAAGTGCAGCAAATCTAAAAAAAAAACATCACTTGTCAGCTGATTTAATTCTTCTCTAAGCTTTTTTTGTCTCTGTCATTTCTGCCTTTGAAGTTTACAGTTACAGACTGTAGTCCATCTGTTTCTCAACATCTTTTGACAGGAGCCCCACAGGACCACGAGTAAGCAGGTATTTTTTGGATGGTGGATCATTCTGCTTAGTGGTGCTCCTGTGTGTGTGTGTGTGTGTGTGTGAGTGTGTGTTTTTTGTTTGGTGGAGTGTGTGAGGTCCTGGTCATTGAATAACGGGGTGGTGGGGGCTAACTGAAGCAGATGGAAACAGTCTGTAATCTACAATCTCTCTATATATACTAGACACTGATATCACACACTGGCTTTTTCCATTAGGTGCAGGTTGCCTGTCCGACCCCCTATGTAAGGTTTAACTACCCCCTGTCATAACTGTTTTTTATTATAGCGATTAGTGCCATTACTGCAGGGCAATGATATTAGCTTATGAATTATTGTGCTACCACATCCGTTGGCTTTAACCCAGCACCTCATGTGGCCATTAGAGACCTGAGGAACAACACTAACATGCCCTTAGACTGCAGGCTAATCACCCCATTAAGTTTTTTTTTTTTATTTTGTACTGTAATCACAACACAGATACTCAATCCATTACCCTCAACATCCTACAGAGCATCAGATGAGTTTATAATTGGACTAAGAGCGAAGAAACCAAGGAGAGCTATAAGAATTAACAGTCAACAGTTTGATACCGCTTATTAATTATATCAAGATTACGCTAGTAACCTGTATTACACTTTTGTCATCCACGTCTCCAAGGCTCAATAGGCTCAGCACTTGGGACTCAGGACCCCGGGCTCAGGATAGGTGAGATTATTCAGATGACTGACCCGTCATATCCTGTTTCAGGCCAGTACTGCCTGATTGCAGCAGAACTGTCACTGACTGCATGCTGGAACATCAAGTTTTTGCTCAAATGCTTGTTCTTGGACACTGCCACAGTCACTGCAGAGCACATGTTTTAAAGGGCATATATTATGACAAACCAAATTCCATTCTATTATTTTAAATAGTTTAACATGATACATACACAGTGATACAATTTTTAAATGTATCTTGTTCTTGTGGAATGTTGGGACAACTGTTCATTGTAGTCCCTGGTTTTGTGAAGTCACAAAAGCCAGCAAAATGTATATCTTTGTCTATTTTGCCTACAGTATTTTAGCTTTTGCCATTCACACCTATTGTTTTAGCCCCTGCTGATTTTTGAAGACGGAGGGTCGCCATTCAGAACACATTTTATTCTTTAAGGTACAGTAACAGCCTGTTTACTTGTAAAGGATATGGAAGGCTGTGTAAGGGAATACATTTAAATAAATGCTCATTTACAGCTGGGTATGTGCTAGATTTATCGTATCAAACTGGCAGCCTCAGATGGGAGACCTACCTTGGTGGGAACTGACAGTGACTGTGCTGCATGGACAAAAATGATGAAAGTGATGTATTCCGGTTCAAAATATTTCTTCTATAAAAGTAAGCAATAAAGAACAGAGCTTGTCAAATCCAGGGCAGCAGTTACACTCTCACACTCTGTTTTTAGTGGTGTGCCAAGTGAAGTTGCTCGAGAAACTATGGGACGATGCCCTTGAAATGCTGATCAGGCATGAAACACATGAAAACCACATCTCGGGAGCTGAGGAGGGCCCCCCTTCTTGCCAGGAAAGCTGAGGCTCTTACCACTAGGAGTCAGAAAAAGTGACTTACACTCAACTTGATCTGTTGCACTACAGACAAACGTGACCATCTCGAAAATGAAGTATTGCACTTTGCTGCACACTTCGAGCTCCTACCTCTACAGTAAAAGTGCAATGCAACACTTAAGCTAGGCTTCCATCAGCTAAGTGTTAAAATATATACATACACAAAAATGCATTTTTTGTGTTTATTACCTTTAGTATCAGCCAGTCCTGACTGGCAGACTAGGCAAATAACTAAAGAGTGTAAACTGGAAATTGACCTTTCTGTCATATGTGAGCATATTCTTCCTGTGCATTTAACCCATTCACCAAGTCAAGCAGCAGTCAGTCAGGGGCACAGCACCTGGGGGAAGTGTGTAGGTATGGTACCTTACTCATAAGTAAGGTACCTCAGAAGTACCACTAGCAGTCTTGGGATAAGCTAACTATAAGCTAATTAAAGCAACCAATCGAGCTTGAGTTCAGCTCATACATTAGTCATCACATATGGTTTTCTTTTTACAAATGGGCACCAAAAATTTACACTTTCAGCCAAGCAAAACATGCCAGGTAAGCAGGAAAATGGCAAGGATATGCAGAGCTGTGCACTGGTATTCTGATCATTGTCAGATATTGTCTTGTGAAAAATAACTATATGTGATTACATCAATGCAGTATTTTAAGTAAATGGTTCCAAAAAACATATTAAGTTCATACATTTTATGAAAAAACACCTAAAATGTACTCTTCAGTAATTTTCCATATACCCCCACAAACACACAAACATATATAACAAAAATAACATTAAAACACAATAACAGCATTATTTACTTAATGCTGAAAACTATTTATCGTGTGTTAATGTTTTTTTTTATCCTTTTATTTTGAAAGCTTGTTGCATTTTTGTGCTGGGTTGTGAGCAGCACTCTGGGTCTCGACTGGTTTTCCTGGGGCCATACGTCCCATTACTTTTGTCCATATAATGTGTCTTCATTACTTTTGTCCATATTATATGTCCATTACTTTCTCAATATAATATGATGTAATATTATATTTTTGATTGTTACGTTAATGTTTAAGTTGAGATTTACAATAAACTTAGTTAAAGGGAATATGAAGGTTATGAAACCTGCTCAAATGTTATAAAAGCTGCCCAACCCACATGCTTTCTCTGTCCTGCATCTGCCCTCAAAGAGGATGCACTCAAGAGGTGCCACCATCTCCCTTTTGTCTGAAGACAATGAAACTGACCTTCTTTGTTCCAGAGAGGGAACAAAGCAACTTAGGTTTTAGTAAACCTTAGCTTAGCTTAGACGTCTGATAAACGAGCCACTAATGCAAGTCTTGCTTGCATTACAGATTTCTGTGGCCTTTGTGTAAGTGAGGTGACCAAGTCCTCAGTTTGTTGGCTTGACTGTGTACTTGATTGTTATCTTAAAACGTATATTTAAGTAATATATATTGCCAGGTGTACTTTAGTTATTAAATGTAACTAATAACATGTATTTACTAATACTGAAGTAAACTTTAATGATAATTGGTGTGCCAGCTTCAGTCAGTTATTTCAAAGTACCTTTTAATTGATAATTTAACATGCAATGAAGAAATAAACTTCATAAACTTGTCATGCTCAGATCCTCCCACTAGCTAGTTTTTGCCCAGTGTCACAATACAGTAATACTGGGAGAGTAAAGGGTAGTACAGGATTAAATAAAATTAATTTCTCTGGATAGCTCAGCTTGCCTGAAGAACACTAACCACCAGTTCCATTCTAAGAGTTCATCATGATAGGGCAGAGCCGTCCTACCTGCCCAGACAGCAATTACTATGCTGCCTAGTGATGGGGGAGAGACAGTGATGGGGGCTGCCTAGTGATGGGGGACAGTCCTTCCTACCTGCCCAGAGAGAGACTCCTGCTGGCTCTGTCATTCAAAGATTGGACTGTGACGTCCATCTACAGTCGTACAGAGTACAAGCTAGCATCATATTCCCAGCATATAGCTAGCAAGTGGGAATCAGCCATGGCTAAGTTTCAAAGGAAACATGTAATCCACTTTCAAATGGTTCAAAATAATGCATTTAAGTGTAAATAAAGGTGCATATAAGTAAGAACAGACATACGTGGACATAGAAAAGATAAATATAAAATAGGTATTTAAAACATACAAAATAGAAACAGCGAGAAGTTGGAGATATGAGCAGCTCGGTGTATGTTCACTATAAACACAACTAGCATATTTTAAAACGACAGCTGCACACCCATGCTCTTCTCTCAGCAGCATGCTGGCTTATCTACCGACTGAAGTTGCACAAGAAAGTACGGCAAGATGCCCTTGAAATGCTGATCAGGCTTGAAACACATGAAAACCACATTTTCAGGATCTGCGGAGGGCCTCCCTTCTCGTCAGGGTAGCTGAGGCTCTCACCAGCAGGAGTCAGAACAGTGACTTACTTCCCGCAGGATGAGCAACAGGGGGTCCCGGGCTTCTCTTATACCCCGACCTGCTAATTACTACAACATCACATACCAGAGAGGCCACTCCTTTGGATCTGTTGCACTGGAGACAAACACGAGCTCCCTGAGAATTTGCACTAAGATTCGTCCTTTGAGCTCCGAAATAGCTCAATGTGTCACTTCCATTAACTATGTGCATTTGCATATATTAAAATATAATTGTGTTTATTAACAGATTTGTGGAATGCTGCTGGCTGGACATTTCACTCGAAATGAATTAATTGATATATATTTTCATCAGTGTTCTCTCATTACAGTCCCCAGTATGCATTATGTAAATACATCATGCAGCCACTAGAAATCCCCAACTGATTGACTAGTCACTGTAGTCTACCATGAGTTCAGCTCGTACATCGTCATGTGTCACTCTACGTTGTCAAAAACAATGTTTGACACCTTTAGCATAAACATAAAGAAGTCATTGTGTAAGTGAGTTGACCAAGTCCTTAGTCTGTTGGCATGACTGTGTACTTGATTGTCATCTTAAAACGTATATTTAAGCAATATATATTGCCAGGTGTACTTTAGTTATCAAATGTAACTAATAACTAGAGGTGGGCATTGATTAATTTTTAACGCCGTTAATCGCATGGAATCTTCGTGTTAACGCCAATAATTACGCCCCCCCAACAAGATGAAAAACGAAAATGAAACTCAGTCTGGAGGAGAGACAAAAACTGCATGAACTGGACATTTCTCTAAAATATCAAGGTGAAATTCATCATAGCCTGCCAGGTGAGGACCCGGGGCGGGGGTTGTGGGGGGAGGTGGTCGTTAACGCCGATATTTTTTTTATCGCGCGATAAGAATCTCGTGCGTTAACGCGCGTTATCGCCGTTAATGGCCCAGCTCTACTAATAACATATATTTATTAATATTGAAGTAAACTTTAATATTATTTCAAAGTACATTTTAATTTGAGGCATTTTATGTGATAAGTTAACATGCGATGAAGAAATAAACTTGATAAACTTGTCGTGCTGAGTTCCTCCCACTATCTAGTTTTTGCTCAGTTTCACAATACAGTAATACTAAGTATTTCTCTCTACATAGTCTAAAACAACGTTTGACACCTTTAGCATGAACATCAAGAAGCCAGGGAACGTCTAGATAAGATGGAAGGCCATTCTCTCCATTGTAATTAACTAAAGTTATACAGCTGTGATATGTGTTTGGCATTCTAGCAGTTATGTTAACCACCTGCCTTTCTCTACATTCACTAAAAAGATTTCAAACGGCTAGCTCAAAAATACACCCCAAAGGACAGTGGCCACAGAAACCACAAGACAAACCGGCCAAATGCAAGTTAGTGGGGTACAATGCTTGCCACAAGGAGTTGGCTCATTAGGCTTTTTTTGGTTTATTTATTTATTTATTTTTAAATAAGTGCTTTTAAAAGCAACCCAGAAATTGAGTGCAACTAATGTTACCATTCCTTATCCTACCCACTTACAGAAATCGAGGACAATTATCCTCCCTTTGATGACTACGGTATTGCTTTTGCCAACACTTAGACAGACATGTCACTCGAGAGCCATTGGCTATCGGATTTTCAGTTTGCAATTTTTGAGAGTAATTGTAAAGGTTTTAGAGAGTAATTTAGAAGTAAAGTAATGGTGTGGTGAGGGTATTTTGTTCTAGTTAGAACTGGGTACAATAATCCTATTCTAGTTTGCGAGAAAATGTACTTTTGCAATTGATAAACTACCCCAGAACTTTGGATAATTGACATTATGTTGCATGACAATTCTAGAATGTAAACCCATACACTGTAGCAGAATCGTGCTGCCAGATGTGAGATATTTCACAGATGACAGATATTTCAAAAGATGACAGAACTTTGAGTCTTGTATGCACACACGTCTGTTGAACATAATGCAATCTGCACAAGGATCTTAAATGATCAGTAATAATATTAAAACCTCTGACAGGTGATTTCAATAACTCTGGTTATCATTACAATGGCAGCTGTCAAGGGGTGGGATGTATTAGCCAGCAAGTAAAGTAATTTCATAAACTTAATGTGTGTTAGAAGCAGGTAAAATGTGCAATTGAAGCAACAGAGAAGGTGGCATGATTTTTTTCTCAACGCGTGGACGGCCAGGTGCATGTGCATCACTTACCTGGGGAAGGGATGGCAAAAGAATGGAAAGGATGCGAGGCAGTGTGATGCTCAGATCAGGTTTCTACATAGTGTGCACGATGACAACAATATCCCAAATGCAACGGCAAGAGTGTTGCCATGTGTGTAATTCTTCATAAAATATCAATAAAGAAATCTGTGAGTGGCTTTTTTCAAGGATGATGACCAATAAGTGTGTCATAGTCCTTGTACTGAGTACTGAACAGACAATCACCATCTACTCTCATTAGGCACCATCAACATAGATATTTGTTCTGATGGTTGCTCTGCCATGTGACCTATGTGTCTCACAAGAGGCTCAATGGAGGGGGTTTCACCAAGTTGCTTATCAATTATATCCACAGCACTAATGACATAATATGTTAGCAACCAACTCAGAATGAGTAATGCATTAGACTTGCCAGCTGTTGACATTTATTTCTGATGCTTCTACCTGCTTGTAAATCTGTAATTAACACTGTTGATCTTTGCACAGTCCTTAATTAAATCACCCGAAGATCCGCCAGCCGACATTGTGCCGTTATTGATAATAGCTCTCAATTAACTGAGCACTCTGGCAACATTAATCTTGCCTCAGTGCAGAGCACCTGGTACACTTATTAAGCATTCTGGAATGGAGGCAGTAAAGGTCTTTTTGTCTGATCATCAGATATTCAGAGTCTCTCTCTGATGCTTTTGTGTAACACAGTAATGCACAACCTTCCATCTAGCAGGATGGATTAAGCATTGAAGTATTGAACTGAAATTATTGTTATTCAAATATGTTTAAAGTCTTTCTTCTCAACAATTCATAATCAGAGCAGGTTTGCGTTTTGTTGTCGTGTTTTTATAACATAATATATTAAATTTAATAATTTCCTCTATTGTGTTAAACAGAGTAATTGTTCATTAAAACGTACTCTTCTTTGTCTTCTCAAAAAAAAAACAACCAAGAAATTTAATGAGGGCTTTTAAACTTTTGCATACACCCACATGT
Source organism: Clupeocharax schoutedeni (assembly GCA_037974565.1). NCBI lineage: Eukaryota > Metazoa > Chordata > Actinopteri > Characiformes > Alestidae > Clupeocharax > Clupeocharax schoutedeni. The sequence goes on from JBBPDH010000022.1 coordinate 2,262,787, forward strand.
AGGGCCTAATGGTAACTGCTGAAAATCTTGAAAGATATTTTTTTTGTCATAGAAATAGACAATAAATGAAACAGAATACAGAGAAATTTTGAACAAATTACAAGTATTTTTCATGGTGCTTCATTGGCGAGTACCTTTATGTGATATGTCACATATTTGTATTATATGTGGGTAACAAGCCTAAGAAATTCTTTATAAAGTTAGAACTAAATTGCTGGTCGTGGCATTGTAGGTTCCTTGGTTTCCTTGTCGTTTTCTGTTACCGTATTTTTCGGACCATAAGACGCACTTTTCCCCCCCAGAATTGGGTGGGGAAAGTCCCTGCGTCTTATGGTCCGAATATAGCCTAAACATGTGCTGTAAAAAAAAAATGTTCAACTTGCCCGGCTCTGTGCTCCATTCCCGCCGTGGCCGCCCGCCCCGCTCACTGGAGTCAGGCGCTGCTGGCTGCAATGCTCCATTCCCGACCCCGCCCCCGCCCGCACGCACGCACGCACGCACGCACGCACCGCTCACTGGAGTCAGGGGACTGGACTCTAACTGG
>JBBPDH010000022.1:2267371-2278774 GCA_037974565.1 Clupeocharax schoutedeni
CACACACACACACACACACATATACACACACACACACACACACACACACACACACACACACACACATATATATATATGGCAAAGTGTTCGTTTACCATTTCCAGACCTCTTTCTCATGGAAGCCCAGTTTTACTTGCAGCTTCAACCAATACCTGGTTTGGCTCTTTTTACTTTAAATATTTAGATTAAGTCAGAAGCCTTTCAAAGTCGCTTTAGTCATTTCTTTTGGTATATTCAACTTTAAATGTTCAATTAGTATAAACAGCAGCTAAAGTTTTATTGAGGAGTCAGGAAAGAAAGCTATAATGTCGATAATCATTACACTTAAGAGAAATTCTAGCTATTGTGTTCCAGGCTGCACTTGGTTTGACATGGCTGCACTTTAATATTTGAAGAAGAAACAATATAAAGACAGCATGCGAATGTTTTGGTGTATATACAAATTCTGGCACATTTGTTTTGAAATATTCGTTTTTCTTCTAAAGCAGAGTGAAGAGTTGTGGAAATAGACCATCTATGAGATCATATTCTCAAAACCCACACCGCACCTAGGATTTGTTCTCTAAGGAGACACAGTGCTCTCTGCTTTTCCGGAATGTGCACAAATGCGGGTTCACATTGAGGGCAGAACAGTGCAAGCTCTCCCTCCCTCAATCGACTTGACTATCCATAATAGATATGCTGGTGAATAAGTGATGAGAGATCACCATGAGAACATTATGGCTGTGATGGAGCACTAAAAGAAGACAGTGCCTTTCTCCTTCACTCTTTTCCACACCCGATAAATGGAGTTGCAACATCATTAAAAAAGATTCAAATAATGCAAGGTCTCTATCAACTCCTTCTCAGCTTCTAGCAACCATCACACAGGGGCTGTTACACATGGCAGGAATGCAACCTTCTAACAAATCACAGACATGCCTGTAGACCCTGTTTACGCCCAAATGTGTGCTGTGAATGTGCATCAGTGCTATACCTGGATTGGCTAATCCACATGCAGGTGTAAACACATACAAATTGATTTACAGTGGTGGCCAAAAGTCTAGAACAACATTGAAAAATTATTGTTTCTTTACTTGGAAATGAACAAAAGTGGAGTTATGGCCAGTAAAATAAACAAGACATATTCAAGCATTAACATTTGAGCAATGCTTTGACACTGACCACGTAAATGTCCCTACTGTAAATCTGATTGCTCAAACTATTTCAGGAGGAGGTCTGGAACCTATTTACCCATTTTAACTTCATTCTACTGCCAGAAATTCCTGATATTGTAATGTCTCCTCCTCCTGCTGTTCTGCCTATGGGGAAGAGACCACCTCTGATCTGCTGCTACTTAATGCCGAATCACTGCTCCACCGTTCGTCTCCTTACACGAGTTTCTTCACTGAGTTAAATTCAGAAGCCCATTTTGGTCAAGCCAGCTAGCTTTCCCACTCTCACTACATTACATTGTGTTCCCAAGCATGTGGTTCATTACACTGAGTACGTGCGGAGCTCTTAACAGTCATCTTATTTTAAACACATTGACTGCCAGGGTAGGATGTGAGGCAATTGTTTGTTATATAAAGGCTCATTTGTATATGACTAGTGTATTACTTGACACAAAATAATTTCTGTCAGAAATATTTGAGCACAGAGAGTAAAAATTCAGGTAGATAATAAGGTAAAGTAGTAATCAGAAACTTAGATTGCAATTCAGGTGCTAGTTGCTAGTGTAAACAGTGTCATAAAACTCAGAAACCACCTTAAGCAAATCCGATATTTTCAGAAAAAATGACTTTAACATTCACATTTTCTTCACCTAATAACAACCTACAATTATTCTCATGACATCAATATGGAAAGTGTGCTTTGATAAGTGACTTCGGGCCGGCCCGCAAACACTGTCCAACTGCACTGAAAATTAAGAACAGTAAGAACTCTCTCTCTCTCTTTCTTTCTCTCTCTCTCTCTCTCATTCTCTTCATTCTCTCTCTCTCTCATTCTCTTCATTCTTTCTCTCTCTCTCTCTCATTCTCTTCATTCTCTCTCTCTTTCTCTCTCATTGTCCGTCACTAATGTGACTAATGTGGAACAGCCTGATGATTTAGCTCTCCTTGGCCCACATAATTATTTCATTGAGCACAAAAAAAGGGCCCATGAAAAAAGCATAGTAATTTTGCCTGGCCATTACTCAAAGAATGCTCCCCACTGCCAATTAAACACAGCTGTCTTAATCAAGCTTCTGCCTTTCATCCCAGAGCTGTTTCTTATGAATTGTGTTGGCGCGCATGTGTTTGCTGCTGAGGAGCTGCTATCTTGGTCCACAGTGCATCAAAGCACAGGCTAATTCGATTAGAACCGAAGTTGATTCACTGAACTTCACGGTGGGGCCACCGTGCTAAGCACAGTGTGTGGAAAAGCAGAAGACCATGTGCAATTACAAAGGGGAGGGCATTAAAAAAAAAATCTTGACATCAGCGTCATCGCTGTAAAGGTCTCCTGAGAAAGAATCCAGACAAAGATCTAATGGCATGAGTTTGCGTTTTTTTCCGCCAGACGCAGCTGCTCATGCACATGACACAAATGCATTACTTTGGGTGGGAAGACGGCGCGAGCAACACATGAAGCCTGTTTTCCTCAAGCCATGATATTATGAGTGCCGATGTGGCGCTTTAGCCGGCGGGGGGAGCATGTCACCAGGGAGCACTAAAAGCAAATCCTGACCCTGTTGATAATCAATAATTCAGCAGAAATCAGGGTTAAGAGAAGTGCACCATCGAGCAAAGGCATAATTCATTGAGCCGGGAGGGGGCAACTCTCTCCACCTCCATAAAGTTTGAATAAGCCACAGAGAGTCGGCGTGTTAGCTGTCCATCCGCGTTAACACCATTAACTCCATTACAGCCATGGCCGCTTGGGAGGGGTGAAAATGGTGCAGTTAGTGAAGAGTGATAGAGATAAAGAGACAGAGAGAGAGAGAGAGAGAGAGAGAGAGAGAGAGAGAGAGAGAGAGAGGGAGACTGGAAGACAGGGAGACAGAGAGACAGAGGCAAGGTAGATAGGCTCACCATGTACTTTTATACCGTGAGGTCAAGTCTAGGGGTCTTTCCTCTATTCAACATGCTCTCAAACCAACCACCTCTTCCTTTGCCGGCTAGAAGCCAAATTATATTTTCTAGGCTATAAAGATTATTCAAGCCTTGCTGAAATGTTCACCTGTTGTCAGGGGCGTCGTAGTTGGGGGAAAAGTGGGACTAAATTACCAGGGCCCCAAGTATGGGGAGGGCCCCTGAGGAGTGACATTTTATTTTCCTTTAAATATAATTTTAAGATCACAGTGAATGTTGTTAACTAATGTAAATGTTACTGTTTTGGGTAAATGCATCAGTTGGTCGATGTATTAAATGGTGTCCAAGTACATATAGAGTCTGAGGACAGGCACCCGCTCCCCGCACGAAATGGTTTAGTCCACCTTCAGGGCTTTTTGACTATAGGTGCATTTGAAGTAGCGTTCATTCTGCTGAAGCGGCAGACGGCGGTACATAACCATGCTGTGGAAGATGGTGTCTAAGAAAGATAAATCTCCTTCTCAGAAAAGAAAAGAGGCAAGAATGGGATAAAAAAAGGAATGAGGGAAAGCAACTGCTAACAGACTTCTTTCCCAAGAAAGAAGACTTTCACCTGATATTTTAGCGCAGATTTACTGTCTCTTTCTGTCTCTCTGTCTCTCTCTGTCTCTCTCTCTCTCTCTCTCTTTCTCACGCTCTCGTTCCTGACTTTTCCGTATTTAAACCTCGGGATAATATTTACATTTTCTTTAAGGGTAATGTATTAAACTGAGTTCCAAATGAAATTAAAGTGATCTGGGAGAACAGTTGAAGGCATATATATGGTTTACACTATAAAAACATGCATTGGGATCTTTTTTTTTTTTGGAGGGGGGGGGGCATTTTAATCTAGATTAATCTAGATTAATCTCAAGATTACAATGCGATTAATCTAGATTAAAAAAATAATCTATGCCCACCTCTACTAATAACACAAAATTAGAAATTACATGATGCCTTGTTTGCATAGACTACACCATTTCAATAGTACACTAATACGAAAACTAAATTAATATTTGTTATTGGACTATAAGTGTCTAACTTTGTAGGCTAAATGTCATATATGTTCATGAGGATATGCTGTCATATTAATAAGACTTTTTTGTTATACATATAAAAGTTCTTAGATTAGTAGTGAGGTTATTTGTAGATAGTAGGGGTAGTAGTAGATTGTAGGGTCCCATGGCCATTGCTTGTGCATAGGGCCCAGAATTTGGTGCTACGCCCTTGCCTGTTGTAACAATATATCTTCAATCAGACAACCAATACAAATATACATATACATATGTTTGCGATACAAATACACATGTTCATCAACTTTTATTCATGTAACTGTGTGTAATTGCTTTAGGATACACTTTTTACATCAGTAAAAGCTGAAATCAATATGTATATCTGACTGAACATTTTTTCCAATAACAATCATTCTGCGTTCTACGTAGTTTTTACATTTTGAGTAACGACTCGCTTTACACTGCAGCTGTTACAATGGAGTAACTGACTTATTGTTAAACAAATGGGAAAGATAACAACTCTACAAACAAGATGGGCAGTGAAATGCCTTGCTGTGAGCATTTTAATTAACGACAAGGGCAACCAATGAATGAACCGCAAGAGAGCTTTTGAGAACTTGCACAACCTGGAGTTCAAAAACTTAAAAATTGTGAATTAAAAATAAAAACTTTCAGAAAACTACAAGCAGCAAATGACCTGTTTAACATATACCTTTTACATCGGAAAGCCTACCTCCAAGGGAAATTCACTTAAGTGACTACAATGCCGACAGTTTTAATAAATGGCTCACATTAATATTCATCACCATATATGTGATGTTCGGAGCTTTGAGTATGTCAGAATATAAACTTTTTCCACCCCCTCCCCATTGTCTGATTTCTATTCTTCTTTTCTTGTATCCATAAGATTTTCAAGTGACACCATCAAAAGGAATGCCAGTTTATCAATGCAAATGACTCGGAGGAGTACCTCGCATGTCTGCCTTGCGCATTTGCATTTAGTAAGTGCTGTCAAATTTTGAGTAGCTTGTATCTCTATTGGATCCCTGTAATATGTTTTTTACTCCCTGCAGTGCAGGAAAAAATGCTGGAAAGGGATCAATGACGCGCTGTACACAACTCACTTGAAATGGGGGGAAGGGTAATGTGCACATTGGTTAACCCTGGTGTGAATAAATCAATACAGGCTGTGAATAATGAAACAAATTGTTTCTTAAAAACTGAAACAAACAAATTGTTTTAAGTGAACATTAGGCTTTAGGCAAGAAAAAAATTATTTAGTCGCTGACTCCTGACAGGTCTTGATGTTTGATCCAGGAGAAAACTATATCAGCTGCACCGGCATTAAGATACAGATCCAGACAGCAGGTTTTCCTCAAGTATAACTTTGACTCTAAGGGTGTGTACACACTAGACAATACAAGATATCAATGTTAGCATGCAGAACCATTGATGAGGTGTGTAGACATCTAAAGCTGGATTTGTACTGTTCCAAGAGGGCAAACTTTTGAAAGGATTAATGTTTACAGTTGAAGTGATTACCAATTACTGATGATTAAAATGAATAGTCTCGTTATTACTATCAATACTATTCCTTTATTTATGTTAGTATTACCATCAATACTATGATTTTATGAATGAATCCAATTTATTATGTTCATTATTCACTTATTTTCTCTGAAGTTAAGGTTTGTGTATGTTACAACATACTTACCAAACCATTTCTATCCGTTTAACTATGCAGGGTTGATTGTTTTACCTACATTAAGCAGAACATCTCCACCCTTAAAACAAGCACACATGCATTAATTATTGTTTAATCTGAATACAAACTAGCCCCAGTTATCAGAGGTCAGCTTCCATACATACAAATGTGATTCTACACTATCAAAGAAAGAAATAGAAAATATAATGAAACTAGCAGGGCACTGCAAAAAACTGTCATGTATGTGACTGGCAAATGGAGGCTCAGTTGTATAACTTACTAAACAAAATCAAAGTCCCATCAGCCCTCATGGCACACACAAGAACCGGTTTGTGAGCATAGCACTTAGAGTGCTGCACAGCCACGTTCTTCGAGGGCTGAATGAAAGCCAGGCTTACCAGATTCCAGCTTAGGACTGAGAGAGAGAAAGATGGGTAATAAACACCCACACATTACACAAACACAAGTGCCAGCCACATCTAGCCATGAGGGAGAACAGGAAAATATTGGGGTGTGATCAACCCAAAGCTTGAGGACCCCCAAACAGCGGAAGTGAACTCAAGGTGTCTCGGGCTGGAACCCAACACTGCTCTTCAGAACCGTAACCCTCCCAGTCCACCAAGTACTGAATTTGACTTTGCCACTTCTGTGAGTCAATCAGTCTTGATCAGCTCCAGTCCAAGGGTCCCTAAACCATGGGACTGAGCAGGGAAACATGGAAAATTAGGTGAATGGAGGCAAATGTAATTTATAGATGACAAGGTTAATCTGACACAATTTTGAAAATATGCCTCAGGGACATTTTCAAACTGGGAAGTTTCAGACAAAGATGCCAGCCACACCTCGTAAGCTGGATAGTATGCGGACATCTACTGTGGTCTGCCTGCTGCTTAAACTGGCGAACTGTTCAGTTTATCGCCATTTGTGCTCCTTCCCACACCCAGTCTGCCATGCGGAACCGGGGGTGTTAGACCAGTAGCAGAATGGCAAACTGAGTTCTGGGCATAGCCTGCCCAGGCAAGACAGCCCAACCAATCATGCTGCCAGGCATGGCAATAAGCCAGAATCATAGTGTAACCATACAACACTCGCAGATCCATGACAAAATCTACCGTAATATGGGAACACGGTCTGTCTGCCACAGGCAGGGGAATGAGCTTACCGGCAGGTAGAAACACAGGGTTTTGGAAGTGGCACACACCAAACAAAAGTAGGTATGGTGGGATATCAGTATCTTTGTATAGTGCAGGGAACTCCTGGTTGTCTGATAATGGGGTTGGTGGTGGCTTATTCTGTCACATGATCATGAAAACTTTAAGTGACTCCACTCCATCCATTCTGGGGATGGGAAGAATGGGTTCAGGTTCGTCAGGTTTAATAGCATTAGGGTAGTATCAGGAAATGGCATCTGCCTTCTAATTTATGACTCTGGGTGGTAAGTTGTCATGCTGGCTCTAACTAATGCCACCACTCCTCTAATGCTAATCTGATGGTGAGCAGCTTGCAGTTACCAGTGCCTAATTATGCCCTGCCTCCAAAAGCTTTCTTGAGAAGATGGCACATAGGAAGCATTGTAGTCAGTTTTCAGGACTTGCCTTTGGAGAGGATGGATATGACCAAACTAAAGCCCTAGCAAACTGGGGCTCATACCACTTAAAGGAAACAGACACCACTGTACCATTTATCCTGACACTCACAAGCCCGATATTGTATCTGAGAAATGAGATCTCTGACTAGTGGAAATCCCATTTCCCAGCCTTCACACGGAACCCATGCTCAAGCAGGCAGGAGAGGACCCTTGCATGTGTGACATGTTCCGCATACATTTTTGAGTGCGCCAATATAATGATCAGCATAGACAATCACTAATCTTTTCAACATGTCATGGAACATGTAATACCTAGAAGCATGGAACATGGAGGGGCTGTTTGTCAATACATATGGCATACCATGATAGATGTAGTTACTTCCATTTGTCACTGTTCAAGCCTGGTCAAAATAGTCAATCTGCAGAACTGTTCAATGGCCAGTAAGGGTGTGGGTACTCCACTGAGACAAAACTGAGCCCCTTTTTGTTAATGCAGGGCAGAAGTCCTCCTGCGTTTTTTGGCAAAAAAGTAGTGGAGACAGGAGACACAGACTGGCTAATTAACCCCTGCCTGAGTGCCTCGGCCACATATTCCTCCATGGCTCTAATTTTGGCTACAGGCAGGAGCTCAATAGTACAATCCCAGGGCTAGTGAGAGGGAAGGAGGGTTGCTCTGAAGGTGCTAAATACCTCGGCCAGCAACAAATATTCAGAGGGGATTTCAGCAGGAAGGTTTGCTTGAGGGTTTTCAATGGTCAAATCCCAAGAAGAGATGTGAGTCTGAGTTTATACAGTAGGAAGACCGCAATTTAATTTTGCAAGCATTCCAATCAACAATAAGAACATGAGTCACACCCATGGTAGACAAAACACAACCTGATGCTAAGATTCAGGCAAAACTAGAATTGGCCTGCTCATGATATAGATATTTACTTGTCACTTGCAGCATAGTTTTTGAAAGTTTTTAAGATTGTTTCATTAAGTTTATTTTAAAGATTGTTTTATTAAGTTTAAACTCAAATTGCCTAAATATTACAGACATTAATATTTTCATTATCAGAAATAATTTGACCTATATGGTCCTGAGGGTTCCTCTCTGTAAAATTACTTACACAGTGTCACAATACTGTGGTATTGTTCTGATCTTGTGAACTATTCAAACCATTCCACCATCGAAAGAGTCAGCTAGAAATATTTGGTCAAAAGCCAGAAGTCGCATTCACTAAAAAGAGAAATTCACTAAAAAGAGAAATGGCAGAAAAAATAACCAGTCCTATTAATAATTACAAAGACTTGATTTCTTTCTTCAACTCCAAAAAATTTTGATTAAAAGATAAGACAGACAAAATGAATGGGTCTTAGAATAACCTTGAATCTGTTCCAAGTCCTCTTCCCGTAGTACTGCAAGATTAATCAAAGGTGCATGCACACATTTTGCACTCTGAAAGGTATAGCTCATAACTTCTTGCACCTCAGAAATCCTTCTCCCCCTCTTCACCTATGATGACTTACAGTGCCCAAAGTGCCTCCTCAGCAAACAGCTAATTTAGAAATTGTAACTCTGAATGCTTGACCTGTGTTGTCTGTTGCATTCCATTTATAATGTGGCACTGTGAGTTATTGTGTCACCATGCATGTGTCAAAGTATGCTTAATAGGTGTGCTGATCTTGGTGGTGGATGAAATTGCTTCATGTGGTGGCTGTCTGTCAATGGCATATTGCAACTCAAGGTTAACTTTATGTGGGAGGAGAAGAAAGACACATTTATTTTGAAAGTTTATCTTGGGTTATGAGAGATGCAATACATTTTATTAAGTATAGGGAAAGCATAACAATTTAAATGTTCAAATGTTCAAATTCACAACACCATTACATTATTTAATTTGTTATTGAAACAAGTTGTGTCATTTAGAATAAAATTAAGACAAAGTGCATATTATTTATTTTTAGTGACTGATATTATGTAGAAGCCACAAATTGCATGTGCAGTAACCCCCCTGCCCCCACTAATCGCAATTCCATTTTAAACCATTTTTACCCTTAAATAAAGGTAAACCTGTATTTGTACTGTACAGTTTACATTGAACTCAATGCTACAATGTAAAATACCAATATTAGTCCTGTATATACTGTACTGTAATTCATGCACACCCATTTTTTTGGTATAAGCAGGTAAATACAGTAATAAGTTTATTTAATTTGCAGTGATGAAAATACAGGGTTTTAAGAAGAACAAAACAAAAAACATTTGAGATGCTCTACGAGGGAAATTCTGGACTGCAGCTGCTCCAAAGGACAGCAGACAATCAGCAGCAAGGATAAATAAATAGCGTACTTGGCTTGGCTACTTTCAAACCTCTTGCCTCTGATTACTCCTCCCGTGCTTTCTTTGCATTCTCTCCACATTTATAGTTATATTTTATATGGAAATTTAGCTGAATTTATATTTATATTTGTGTAACAAAATTAGCCAGGAGAACTTTACTGTAGCAGTGGCAGTTAAACAAAGACTATACACAAAGAGGATTTCTATTTTGAATAATGCAACATCAAAAAACTCATGTGAACAATTAACAGAGAAAACAACAGTGAATGATGAGGTACGACTGGCTTAGGAGCAAATTAGAAGACTGATCATAGAACATTTTTTATCTGAATATTCTAAAAATAAAAAATAATATATAAATTTTTAGTCTAGTTACACATCTATGAATTGTCTGAAATAAACACAGAAATAACTAAAAATAAATATAAAAAGTGAACTAAAATTTATATTCCAATTTATTGATCTAATCAATTTATTGATTAAAATTAATATTCATTGTACATAGTATTCTCATAGCCATTTATCAATGCTAAGCATATTAAAAAGTTAACCACATAAATGGGATGTAAAACTAACTTGCCTTTTTCACCTTAACTATGATGTGGACCCTTTTAGAGAGAAATGGACATTTATAATGTGATTTATCTTAGACACACAGCTTTATGAGGACATTTTGCACTGATTTCTCATTGGATGATGTATATCTTTCCATATGGAAGCCAATGAAGACTGATGGGACTAGCTGGCCTTGAACAATGAGTTGCAGCGGACCATGCGACAAGTGATAAAAGCAAATGTTATCACCAGCCAGCCTGTTCCCTTAGGAGAGTCCTTCACTAAGCTTTACTTCTCTTGCTTCCTGGTCCCAAGCCTCTTTACAGAAAATCTGCGCTAGCTAGGCCTGACCTTCACTAAGAAAAAACAAGAGTTTATACATAGTGGAAGAAGGGTTGTGTTGTACCAGTCAGCTCAAAAGCACTGAATGGGCTTGTAGTCTGTGTACCTTCCTTGAACTCTACCGAGTTCTGTTATAATGGGAGACTTATATATATGGAGCTTGTATCTCTAAAGCCAGCGTGAGCAGTTTCTTCAACCAATTAGTCCTGCCTCACAATCTACATCCAGCATTTACTCAGCATAATGCAGTTGTTCAGATGTAAACAAAGTCTTTTGATTCGTTATAGAGAAAGTGACAGACACAGTTCTTTACAGGGCTGGTGAAAAGAACCATATATGTCCACACACCTCCAAGAGCTACCATTAGTGCTATTTTACTCATGTTTCTAAAAATTTGGTTCCTCCAAAATGTGTCAATATATACAATGTATTACCTATACAAAACAAACCTAAACAACTTTTTTAAGTTTTTAAATAAAACAGTGTTCAAGATGAAATAGAGGTACACCTAACAAATCAAGCTTTCTATGTCAGCTATTCTGCCTTGCATGAACCTCTCTAGCATTACATGTTTGTGACCAAAACTATTGTATAACAAGGTCTTGGGGATCAGGTAGAGTATTTGTAACTATTTTGTGTAATAACTTTTTGTGTGACGGACTTTCCGATACCTGTTTCCTCGATCCCCCACTGTAATTCTTTTGATAGTATCTTGGTTAAATAGTTGACATGAATTTAAGCTGTTTTTCAAGTAAGAAACAGTTGTGGACTTCTTAAGCACT
>JBBPDH010000022.1:2287032-2303328 GCA_037974565.1 Clupeocharax schoutedeni
GTGTTTTGTGAATTGTGTCTTCATGTGAAATGTGTTTATGGTATTGGAAAATGATGGCTAGATTTAGTAAATGTGTTGAGACATCTGGTCATTTGGTTTAGTGGATTGACTTTTGGGTTTTAGCATTTGAGAAAAACTGTAATTTAAATTCCTAGGAAGGTTGCTGGATAAAAGCATTAGGACACCGCGGTGGGGTGAGCGATTTTTGCGGAATAACCCTGATCTACTCGGGCTAAAAATACAAATGAGGGAAAGGAATTTCATTGGAGAGGTCTCCTGGAGATTAGTCAAACTGTGGAGTTTGAAGTGTCTGAGTGCTTGCACCGTGGAGAAATCCCTGAGTTCCTTTGTATGAAAACATCCAGAAAAAATACATTTATTGCCACCAAATGTGGAGAATATTTGCACTTTCCATGTTATTGTGGGGATGTTCACCTAAAAGTTCAGTTCTCAAAAAAATCAGCGTGTGACTGAATCTGTGACTCCTGATCCACGTAAAATTGGGGTTTACTGTATATACTAATTATACCAACTACCATGCAATATATAATTAGCTTAATCACAAAAACTGTATGTGCCTGAAAAACTAAACACAGATTTGAAAACAGCATGAAAAACACTACAAAACCACATAAACTTATATCTGATGATTTTGACCTGTTGACCTGTGTTACTGTTCAGCCCTGCCCATTCATGATAAAGTGGAAGGGAATATTTCAGCCTGTACTGCTGTTTGAATGAACTGTTTCACAACACATGGTAGCCAATTAGAACAGAGATAAGGTTTATTTACAATGGACATAAAAAAAACCCAGCAGTATTTTCTCAGTGCAACATATAACATCCAAGTGAAAGACATGATAGCTGTAGATTTGAAACAAAATAAAAAAGACAACACAGATACAGATTCACCCACTGTCCCACTACTTTGTAAAACCACCTTTTGTATTAATTATTGTCTGCTACTTCTCTACCAGTGACTAGACTGTGCACATCTAGACTGTGCAGTATTTGCTCACTTTTTTTTATATAACTCTTCATGCTCAGTCAGAGAGGATGGTGACTGTTGGTGGACTGTAATCTTCAAATAATTTCACAGATTTTGAGCAGGGTTGAGCAAGACCCCGCAAAGAAAAACCACACTGGGGCTGAATTAAAAAAAAAAAAATTCTAATTCATCCCCTGTGTGGTCAGTTTATCTTTATGCTATGGGTGGACCTGTGGACTTTCTGCACATTGACAACTTTCTGGCAGAGGGTGGCAGGTTTTCTCATGAATTCTCATGAATTGTCAAATGGCATTTTGCCCTATACATTTTACCTTCTATCCTGACGTACCTGCTGCAGATAAACACACCCACAAAAAACGCTGCCACCACCATACTTTACTGTAGGTTTGGTGCCCTTTGGATAGTGAGCTGCACTGCCTTTCCACCAGATGTGTCACTTGGGGACAGATAGTTTGATTTTGGTCTCACCCAACCATAACACTTTTTTTTGCATTTTGGCAAAGCTAAGATGAGATGTAATGTGGGCTTTCTTGAGGTTTGGCTTTTTTTTACTTTGTTATATTGTTGTCACATTCACACACACTAACAACTCTTTGCCATTAATTCCTGTAACTGCTACAAAGTTGTCATAGGCCTTGGGAAGTATTTTAGGAGGTATATATATATATATATATATATTCTCCTAAAATGTGGGAATTATGTCTCTCACTTGGAAGTTATAAGCTGTTGTTAACTGGAATTTTGATTGTGAGTGTGTGTGTGTGTGTGTGTGTGTGTGAATTTATTTCAAGTTACAAACATTTCAAAGGTTTGATGCTTTTCTATACTTTCTTTATATTGGTATAAAAGCAGAGAAACAAAAACACTCTGTTTAAGAACTGAAGAGCTGTGGGGAAGGTGGTGATGCAAAAATGACTGTTTATATCATGATGTAAACAAAACCCATATTATGTGTGGGAAAAATAAAAAAACAAGTACAGAGGCATTTAATTCTTAATAGAAAAGTTTATCAAAGTTCTGAAATGAACTGTTCCTCCTTTGTGAAGAGTCTCTTTGATCCACAGTACAAACAGATAACTGCAAGGCTCAGGTAAATGTTGGTTGATTATGCTGTCTGTTCTTTGTTTTTTCTCTTATTTTGCAACACTGGCACAGTCAATTTGTGTCTGTGGAAACATCCTCTCTCATTTGCTCCAATTCACCACAGGGTTTGAGCCCCCCCACGCCAGCCGATGGCTTTACCATCCCACCTTCTTCAGAATAGGGCTGGCTGGCAGGGGTGCCCAGGAATCTGTTTGCGCTGTGGGATTAAGGTTGCAGAAACGAGTCTGGAATGCAATGACATTCCCTCGCTTACTGCCAACTTGGAACCCCATGGGCAAGACAGACTTAAAACAGACCAGAGGGGTTCATGCTTAATTGCACAAAGAATTGAGGGGCAAAACAACTGTGAGGGTTGGGAGGGGGGGGGGAACAAGCCTTCATTTTCTTCACAGGTCCGTAGGACAATTGATTTAGAGAGCCAGAGGCTTGGGAGGATTGCTTGCATGCAGCATAAAATTAAATTATTTCCTCTCTGCAACGTGCCCTAATGCTAAAGCTTCCAGTCACACACCAGGCTCAGGTACAAGGTGGACAGTACTTGAATCTAGGAAGCTATGGCATGTACAAAGAAAAGGAAAGCTTACAGGGAGAAAGTGATGACTTGAATGGCAGGATATCTTTTGCAAGTAAAAGGTCCTGAGGATGTTTTCATGCAAATGCAGTTTTAAAGGGAGTCATTTTAGAGCAAAGAAAAATAGCACAGAGACAATGATTGTGTTCTTGTAGAATCTTTACACACTGTATTAAAGAAACAACTTGTTTCATTAGCGCCTATAAATCACACCCCAAATGAAATTTAAAAAAAAAGGCGTAGAGCCATATATGAACCATTTTTTAACTTTTGATAACACTTTACAGAAAGATCAAGGTATGCATGGCTTAAAATAAGTCTATTAATTGTCATTAATTTGATGATAAATACATTAAACCATTAATAAACCGTGTTGTAGTTTATCTTTAAAATATATATTTTTATAAAGCTGACTAATAAGTTAAAGTAAAAGAAGTCATCAGCAAGAGTGTGCAAAGTTTGGGTGCTCCTGATCAACTGACAGGGTACATATTCACTTAAAAAAATCAACAAGAACTATACCCCAAGAGAACCAATTTCTGCACATTTTAATTTCACAATTATTTGCTGTTTTTGTACTAAATAAGCAAAAATGCCATTATTATGTTTGTTCCCTGTAGAGGATGTGTTAACTAATCAATAAAATGTTAAAATTGTGCAGGTCTACTCAATCCTTTGCACACAACTGTAAAATAATTGTCCCACTATATTGACTATATAATGAAAAGAAGGCTCACTAAACTAACTGGAGACTACCGTTATATTTATGTGTTATACCTAAGGTGTTATTGAAATAAAAATATTCTTTAGAGAGCCCCTTATAAGTGCTGCTTAACTAAAATCTGGCAATAGATGTAAAGAGCTTGTGTACCAGTTTTTATTTTGTATTTGTTTTTCTCCAGAGCTGTACCTTAAATCCGTATGCAACTGGAATAACAGAAAATTAGGAAGAGGAAGAGGAGGAGGTCCAGAACACTTTTATTCAGTGTCAGTGGTATTACGGAAGTCTTGGGGCACAGTACATAGTCTATGTTCCATTATATATGTTGGAAAGTTGCTAATTCTTCATGAAATGTAGACAAGAAGAGCATATTTACCACTTCCCAAAGTCCCTCCGGGCCATCCTCTGGACCATTCACCGTTTCAATGCTGCCTCCTTCATAGGCCTGCCAGAAAGACACTCCGAGCAGGATGGGGAGTGCCCAAATGCCCAGCCCACCCATCAGTGTCAGCCTGTCATGGGGAGAAAACACACAGCAAAACGTCACACCGCAGCCGAAGCAGGCCCATGCCACTCAAAGCCACAGGCTGACCCAGTCCATATAGACAAGCACTGTCAAAACATATCATCATTCAGCTAATTAAATTGGACACCAGGCACTTTCTATAATGTTATCGGGATGGTTCTCCTCTCCCAATAATTGTTTATGCTACTGTTCTAAATGAAACAAGAAGCTGCATCAGTTAGAAATTTAAAAAGGCAACTGCATTGTTTTGTGAGCAAAATAAGACAGCAGTGGTGTTGTTCTCATAAGTCTGCTGAACTTCTAACAGGGCTCTAACCATTAAAGACCACCACATTAAAGACCATTAAAATCCACCACACACAGAGTTTTGTTCTTCACAGCAAATAAACAATACACAGATTCACACAAAAACATTTCTGTTTAATAGCTGTAACTTATGGTCTTATGAAACATACCTCAAACAAATCAAATTAATGACACATTATTTCAGACCAGGTAATGGTAAAAATAATGGAATAACTTTTCTATTTTTCAAACAAATGGCAGGAACAAGTCCCCAAATGCAAAATACTCTACAGTTTAAAGTAATCCCCAAGTTGTCAAAATGGAATAGATTATAAAACTAGGAAGTCTACATTAGCTGCGTCTAAAATTTGAGGCAAGAATAAAAAACAGAAAGGTTATGAAGGGAGAACATGAAGGATGTCCAAGTGTCAAAGCAAGAAAAGGTAAGCAAGGCAACATGAAACAAACCAAAGGAAAATGGGAATCAGTGTGTATGACAAAGTTCAAATGAAATTGGCTGAATGTGATTTATATCCAGAAAAGAAAAACAGCACTCAAACGGTTACAGTTGACTAAAGAAAAACATGTGAATGTGAACTTCAGTGATGAATTAAAAAATTGCATTGGTCAAGGAGCTGATGGTGGAACTTTTGTCTGGAGTCATTCTAAACAAACCATAACAAAATGGCAGGTACAAGGCCAGTGGAGATGGACCATTACCAGTGCACAGATGTCTGTTGAAAACTGAAATTAAAGTTTTAAAGTTTTTATGACAGCAAAAACAAGTCAATGACAAGACCACTATTCTAAAAGCTCAGGCCTGAGGAGGAGCAACAAAGAATTAATTCTGATTCTTTTTGTTGATGATTACATAATTATTTCCTCTGTTTTATCTGGAAACTACTATACCACATATTAAAACAATGCAACTAAATTTCCCTGAAGTCTGTTTAACAAAATCAGTTCTTTAAAAAATTGTTTTGTAAAGTACATGTGATTTGTGCAAGAAAAAAAGCTGAGTGAGTCACAGAAAACCTTTAACAGAAACTTGCTTTGGCATTTGCTCAGCCATGGAGAAGCAAGAGGATCAATGAAAAGTTTCTGACAACAAGTTTCTGACAACATGCTGTCATTGTGGATTTGTGCCAGCAACATATCTTCCACATGGTTACTACTCCAGCACTGCAGAATTCCACCCAGATAAAAGTTCTTTGAGTTAGTACTCAGTATCAGAGGAGCAATTCAAAAGATTCCATGGTGCATTCAGGAACCATGCTTTTTTTTTTTGTCTACTACGGTCTTTATGTTGACCATTAACACCACAGCATTTTTCATATTATCATGTATGTTATGGTGTACATGATTTGGAATATGTGGTCAATCACACTTTTTCTGCATTATTTACCTTTGTTTTTAAAATTCAGTTACTAAGATGTAAACAAATAAATTGAGTGATTTTATGTGAAAAAGTTCATTGTTGAGAAATTTACTAATTTCTTAACAATTGTGCTTATAGTAAACATAGGTCATAACAACCAGTCCACCTACAAGTATTATATGCAATGGAGATACTGGTGAAATGGTAGTAAATCTTGAAAATTAGATTTTCTTTTATAATTATAAACCCTTGTCGCAAAAATTCATTGACACTTTGTGAAATAACTGTAAGAGAGCCTTAAGAAGCAAGAAATGCCTTGGATGTCTGATTCAACTCACTCTATCACAATGAAGTCAAGAATAGCTTAACAAGTCAATATAGCATTCCCCTTTAAAGCTTCTTTAAAATCTAATATCAACAAATATGCATTCGGTACAAAGATAATGCTTCTCCACTGAGGCAGATCTGATGACTTGTTGCTTTTAATAAGCACTGCAAGCTAGGGTGATTTAGGTTTTAGGTTCCGTACTTTATTTTAATTTCACATTTTAACTGAACACAATTATAAATAACTGATAGGATGAGCAAATGCTGCCTGCGTGCAAGCCCTGCTGAAAAATGACCATTTGATTCATTAGAATTAGAATCTGATGGCTTTTCTTCCTAATTAGAACTGGCGTAATGTAGAATACATGTCCAGAATTATTCACAAGTTACATATAAATCCACCAGGACCCTTGAAATGTCAACCTTTTGAAATAACTTTGCCAACCATTAGACATCACTGAAAAACTAACAGGTACCAAAATGGTTTCATATTTTCTCTGACAGAATGCGTTAAAAAAACATCTGATGCAAATTGTGCACGATTGTTGCGATTTCATATCTGCTCATACAAGCACGAAACAAGAACACTAGCCCGCATAAATGCAATCTGTCTCCATCCGCTTCTGCTACTGACACCAAATCAATAGTGATTTGATTAGAACGGAAACCTACCGGACCTTCATCGCTGTTTATGTTATTAGCGAGCACTCAAACATGCGATCACTGATTCTGCTGCTTCCCTTCATATACGACAGCAATAACGGAACAATACAGCAATCAATAGTTCAACATCCCAATGTCTACATTAGGTAAACTTTATTTTAAAAAGGGGAAACTGATGTGAAAAATATCTGCAGGATATAAGTTGTACGCAAAGGATGGAATGCCCACAGTCAACTGACATTTTTGTTTTGTTGTGTGTAAATAAGTTTAAACATTTTCTACAGGGACATCCAAACTGAAATATGACATTTCCTGCAATTTTCATTGTACAGGGACTATTTTTCATATGCTTTACATACGAACATAACATAGTGTCATAGTTTTTTACATGTCACATTTTTGTTTTATACACACTAAGTTAAATTCAGCAATGGTAGCAATGGCAAAGGGGTTTGAAATATTAGGTAACAGGTGAAAAGTCAGTTCTTAAAGTTAATCAGATGGAAGCAGAAAAAATTTGCAAGTATAAAGGCCAAAACAGCAGGTTTAGTGGAGTGTTCCTGGTTGCAGTGGTTAGTACTTTTCAGTGATAGTCCGAAGACAGGATCACGAGTGCCCTGGGCTTATTGAGGTGATCCCACAGAAAAGTTACAGTAGCTCAATTTGTTAAAAAATGAATGCTTACTTTGAGACAAAAGGTGTCAAAACACACAGTGCATCATAGTGTATGTTGTTTAGTACAGCAGACTGGTCAGAATAACAATGGTGAACCTTGTTAACTGCTCGAAGTCCTTAAAATGAGCATGTGAGCATCACAACTGGATCCGTGAACTTCTTGATACTTCATTTGGGTGGCCCAGTGTGTATGTGTGGTGAGGTGAGTTGGCAGTGTGTTGCTCTGTGAAAAATTCTGCTGAGAAACCTTGGCTGTTGGCATTTTTGTACATTTTACTTTGACACAGACCCCCTAACTAAACATTGCTGAAGACCCCATTTCAACATAACAGTATTCCCTTATTGCGGCAGCTTAATTTATCAAATTAATGCACCAAGCCACAATGCCAAAACATTTTTTTTCAGGAATATGGTTAGGTTTGAGGAACATGATAAAGAGTTGTGCTCATTCAAAAGTCCAAAAGTCTCCACATCCAATCAAGCATCTGTGGGATGTGACGGACAAACAAGTCTGTTCCCAACATCGCAATGTACAGGACTTGAAACAGCAAGTGTCTGCTGGCTTGGTCCACAGCACACTTGTGGAGTTAATTTCTGCTGTCCGTTGAGTTAATTTTAAAGTTAAATAAAAAAATTAAGGATTAAAATTCATTTTTCTGTACAATCAAGTATAAGTATTCAACTTAGTATTCAAAAGTAGTTTGTTTAAATAACACATCTTTCAAATGGCTTGAGTTCAGGAAAAAAGAGCAGTTTATTCCTCAAGTACCTTCCATGTGTGTGTGTGTGTGTGTGTGTGTGTGTGTGTGTGCATGCCCAAAGGAATACAGGTGTCTGTCAGTGCCCGTTCCTTTTTTTTTATATATAACAAAATGACATACAAACCATTCCCAAATTCATATCTGAAGAGAATGTGTGTGCCTTGTCTTTACATATTAGCTAATGATATTTTTATATGAAATAAATATCAATTACTGGTTATTATGAAATATCTAACAATGAACACACATTAAAAACTATAATTCTACTTCTTTCTGAATGGTCAACTATTAGAAACATTTCTACACTTGGCATGAAGGCACAAAAGCTCAAGTACCATTTACAAGTTATTCTTTGGTTCTTAATAATATCAGCACTTCCTTTTAAATTCATCCATATTAAGTGATTTCATATTATGCTTAAAAGCTAGATGTGTAAGCGTTAGTCAGTACACACCGCTTAACACTTGAAATTACTACTAAAGTAAATGTCAGTTTGAAGAGAGCTGACTAAGTAAGGTAACTGAAGTGGACAGGGTGTACGAAGCCAGAACTGAACTACAATATGGTTTGAAGATGCTCTCTAACTAAAAGTACCCTTGATGGTACCAACCCAGTGATAGCTTTTGTATCCTTTTCATCCGAGAGGTTCACTGTAAATAGAAGTTCACCAATCATTCATTTTTATGACCAGATCTAGTTGTTATCTCGGTACAAGCGGACTGGCTGACGGCTGAGGTTGTTTTTTTATTGACTTAAACCCTTAAGGGCTAATTGAATAAAAGTAACACATTTTTATTAGTACATTATGGTAAACTTGCAAAATAAATAATAAAATGTTTGTTTTTTAATGGGTCATACACATATTTTACGTTTGTAAATGGAAAACAATGACCAATTTAAAACCAATTACCTAATAAAACGTGATATCAAGAAGCAAAACAGTAATACACAACAATGAGTCAAATATAACTATACTACATTTTGTCTGGGTACTAACACTTATTTTTTACCTTTACATAACTGTTTTAAAGAGAAATTGAAATACAAATTCTGATGTATAGGGTCATAGCAACAAATCTGTAAAAGCAATGGAAAGCGTTGCAGTTTTGTTCTCCAACGAGATGAAGATCTACCCACCCCTGAAAGGTACTTTTCTGATATAAGTCATAAAATGTAGGTTGTAAGATAGTATGTACATTTTTAAAACATACTTGTTATTACCTACTAAATAAACTGAGTTCTGCAGGTCTGTGCATAAAACTTAATTATGTTCCACCAAGCACTACACTTTCATAAACAAGAAGGATTCTCACACAGAGTGAAACAATACAGCAACTCTGACCCTAATTTCAGGATCAACAAGGGGTCATTTTAATGTCTGATAGCAGATGTGTGGTGCAGTGTAAGCCACTGCTAATTTCTGTTAAATAACAGCTAGAACTCTGTGACTGCAGGAGGTGGACGACAGCAGGGCGGGTTAAATTAAGCCAACAAAACTCCTAATTTAAAAAAATCTGAAATATGGTAATTTGATTCTGAAGACCAAAGGCAAAACAGCTTTGCACACACATCTGGTTTCAGGAGACAGCTGAAAAGAGCCTGTCTAAGCAAGTGACAAAACTGCAATCAGCTCTTTCGTGAGCAACCAACTGAACCTCTGAATGTAATTTACCCACATTAGTGGCTTCCATTCTCCGTTACAGCACTCACATAATTTAAGCAGTGCATCTCAGTGATCAAAGCATGAATTAGCTGAGCGTGGCTCCAATCACACTGTTTTGCCATCTGCAAATTTGATTGTGTACCTTCAGCAAACTCTCAATTTTCTCACTAAATTATTATTGTCTGTTGAATTAATTGGTATCATTTACATGTGGATGGCAGCACACTTTGATAAACATTTGATATTAGTGCATGGTGACTATATTCGGAAAGAAAAAAGATGAAGCATGAAAATTGTCAGTGTCTGCTGAGAATCCAAAATAGTTTATGATAGATAGGTAGATAGACATACATATAGATAGATAGATAGATAGATAGATAGATAGATAGATAGATAGATAGATAGATAGATAGATAGATAGATAGATAGACTGTTTTAAATTCTTACTTATTTAGGAAAGTCACTGTGTTTCTCAGCAAGTCCAAATCAGTAACAGAAGCAGTGAGAAACTGAACAGTGTCTGTGGCAGTTGGTGAAAAGTCCAATGCAAAATGTTTGCGGTCTGTGCAGGTCAATACAAACAAATGTAACTGAATGTGGTGAATGATCGGCCTGACCTTTATCATACCTTCAAACGCTGATTAGTAGCGTTTGTTTTTCATGTCCAGGTCAAATTAAGCAAACTTTAAAAGTGTCCAGTGCCACTTCAACTCAAGCAATATTCCGGAGCGAGTACTTTCACTCCACCTTTGCGAGTCAATGGACGTTTCAGCACCTCGGACAGCTCCATAGACACTGACCCACCGGTGCACCAAATAGAACTGTTCGGTTAAAAGTCTCTGCTGCCTTATATTAATGTCAGAAAGTTACAGCGAGAACACGCTAGCTGATATTGAGTCTAAAACTGCATGCTCACCCACTGTAATGCAGCTTTGCGCCGCAGAGCGATCTTTTCGCTCGGATTCTTCTTTGGATGCTTCAGCTGATCTTGAACAGCCAGATTTGCATCTAATCTGACAACCTCCTGCCATCGATCTAGTATGTAACGACGGTCTTAGGAGGCCTATTTTCTCTCCATCCGCACAAGACAGGATGCGCATAAGCGTGATAGCGCTGTTTACCGGCCAGCGGACAGCAGTCCTCGGCCGTCGGGATGGACGGGTAGCACGCAGAGGAAGGCTGCGCATGGACAGATGGAGCGATACAATGCGTGAACAGCACGCTCGGCGTAATGAGGACCGCCGTTTAACGCTCCGGTGGCTGCGCGTGACAGCTGTCAAGTATCTCAACTAAAACACTGCCGAACATCAGTCGGCGCACTCATCACGTTTTCGTCTTCTATTTCAGAAAAGGAGGGGCAGGCAGGTCAGAGAAGTTTCAGTGTTTGTCGTTGTCATGTAAATGTGCTGTGAAGTAAAAATGAGTAAATAGATGTAAACACCTACCTGTCCTTATCCACCGTAGACAGAAATGGTGAGTAAAAAAATAAATAAACAAAAAACACGCCCAGACAAAGCTGCTCCTAAAGCCCTTGGACTTCTCCTCACTTCACTTCACCCCCAGGAGCGCCAGGTACTCTCCGTGCCGGTCGGGCGGTGTGGAAGCGAAGCTGCGTCCCCTGCGGCGGCCTCTCAGCCGGAGCGCTCCATTCTCCACGGCGCGCGGAGTGAGTCCAGCCCTGCACGCGCGAGCCTATTTCAGCAGCGTCCTGCTGACGTCACCGCCTCCCTATAAATCCGCCGCGAAGAAACCCACGGGCTCCGGAGCCCCTCACCTGACCGTGTCGGAGCGAACCGGACCACCTAACGGACGACATTAACTATGATTTTGACTTCGACGGCATTCGGGTCTGTTTTTGACATTTCGGATCATAAGCGCCCCCCCTCACACCTCATCTAGTTCAGAGTTTTAAAAGTTGAGGAAAAATCTTTTTGTTGTACTTCTTTCTTTTGTGAATGTAACTTCTAAAAAAAAACGCAGAATATACAATATTATGGCATATCAATCTATAAAATACCGTTCAACTGGTTAACGTTAATATATTAACATTCAACTGGTTTAATTCATGTGACATTCATTAACAATGTGAAGCAAATTTATAGCAAATGTGTTTATTAAAAACATTATGGATATAATATATATTTAAGATCTAATAATATGAAATTAACATACCTATATATATATATATACACACACAGACACACACACACACACATACAAACACACACACACACACACACACACACACTGATCTGATGTTTTTAAATGGAGACACAAAGTTTTTTGTCATATCAACAAGGATCAGCTTGCAATGAGTAATACCCTCATAGATCTACTTGCAGACGAACTCAAAATGTCTGTTTACAACATGTTTTATATGACTTTCCTTTTCAACAGCCATGGTCATTTGACATCAATGTTTCGTCAATAGCCAGTGTTCATTTTTTGTTTTTTTCCGTCTGTCCTGCAAATGCTGAAAATCAACCACAACACCGTTTTTTTCATATATATTTTTTCTTACTGGATAAGAGTAAAAGTTGGCTTGTTGCGGCAACACATGCCTTTAACTTTCAGTGAGACCACCCCATGTCAGAAACAGTTTTTAAGACAAAGGAAGGGCACCTGACACAGTTACCGACTCTTACAACAGATAGAACACTGAGTTCGCCATCAAAATTGCATGCGCTGCTGAAATATTCATAAAGAATGTAACATTTATCATGTAGGAGAAAAGAACTTTATTAATGGCACAGTCGCTTTCGATTTGCAGGCTGATAAATGTTGGTAAACCAAATTAAAGCAAGCAGACATTTAGGCTTAATGGCATCCAGCTGAAAGACTTTCAGAGGGCCAGGAGTGTGGACAATGAACTGCAACAAGACTGTTGTCTCTTTTAAGTGTCTTTTTTGTAGCACTAAAGGGGTTTCTTTCATCATGAGAGGTTCTGAAAGATAAGACAGTGTTTTACAGACCTGTAAACTAAACGCGTTGGCAGCTTGCTCTTTTGATGAACACTTTCACAGGCATCTATCCCTGAAAAGACTGTTCATTCACAATCGGGATTTTTCTATTTTCTCTTTTCTATTTCAGTAAATCTAGTATTTCTGTGTAATATGTTTGCTCCCTCTGTGAATGTTTGACATTCGGTCCAAGGGGACAAAGCCAAAGCCTTAAGAAATTATCTAAAAAATAGCAGTTTTCTAGCTTTTTAGAAATTATCCACAGTGGTCTGTGTAATTCATAATGGTTCAGTTATGAAATCATTCAAAACAACAGCAAAATGCTGTTCTCAAATCAATAAATGCAAATGTTGTTTCTGAATATGCAGCAGTGTGTTCAGACATGCTGAAGACTACAGATCATTAATGCTTAGTCAAGGTTGTAATGCTTTCTGTTAAAATGCTTCTGTTTTTCCCAGCTGTGGAGGTTTTCTAAGAAAGTGGCTGCCTGTAAGCTGTCACATATCAACATTCCTGCATTGCCAAGATGTTTTCAGGGTCAATCAGAGTGATTTGTTAGGAAATGCTTAAACTTACTGAACTAGAACTGTTTACAATGGTGTACAATGAATAGAAACAGACATCTACCTCAGCTTTATGCTGGAAGGAGTAGCACTTACATTGTAAGAAAAATAGCTTTTTATTACTGCCATTTTATGATAAACACTATAGAAACTCCTAAAAATTTTTGCTTTTTATCATGGGTAAGGAATGTTTAAGGAATATTTTAGGAATACAGAGTCTGACATCATAGAAGAAACATTATAGCTCCAGAAAGAAAAACTCTATAAATGAACATGAAACTTATGTGAGATCCCTCGCATAAGGCATAAGGTTTCCATACCTATTTAAAGGTTTTCAAGAACATTATCTGAAGGTTATATATATATATAATGGCTCTTTTATGGTGTTAAATAAAGAATCCTTTCTGGCACTTATTTTTAGCTTTTGCAGGACATTTTGGATACCAAATGGATTTTTGTGTTGTAGAGATCAACACTCCTGGTTCAGCACCACTGTAAAGAAATCCTAGGCGAATCCTAAGCAAATTTCTTTACACTCAGCCCTTTTTGATCATTCCGGGGGCTGAATTATTCAGATTTTTTGAAAAAATCAATAGAACTCCACTTTTGGATGCTCGTTTTCACACATCAAGGCTTTAAAATATTAGTATTTCCAGAAGCAAACTGCCTTTGACACAGTCTTTTGGAGCATAATATGTGATGTTTGATGTGAAAATTGGTGTTTTTTTACCAGTTGTAGGAAGAGCTGAAAGTCTGTCAAACCATATGTACACTCGAACCAAGTAAGTGCAGATAACTGATTTAGGATGTTTTCTTGATACACTGGAAAATAAACTGATACAGTCTGGCAACAGAGTGTGAGATCAATTTTGTATGTGTTGAATAGAAAAATGAGCAATATGTCAGTGGACAAATGTTACCCAGATGGACCCAGAAAAATCCTGATGGTGTGTTGATATCACAAAGATGGAGGAAACTACCTTACTCTTCAACAAAGTACCCTTCCAAGATCAAGCACAAGGCAGATTTATTTGTTGTCTGTGTTATTCTGAGGACTCTCTCAAGCCTTTGATATGCCGTTCAAGTCTAACACAATTCCTCTGAATGCTAGCGGAAGCCTTTTTTTTGCACAACACCTGCCTGCACTGACAGTCTGTTCAGAAAATCTCTAGACAAGGTATTTTTTTTCTCCCCGAAACACCTTTAACTTCAAAAAACCTTCCTCAAGAACTTTTCATAAGTGTTTGAGTGTTCTCTTCAACGTTCACTGTTGTAAATCTGATGTTTCCACTTTCATGAGGGTTGGAGTTATGATGTGAGGATGAAATCATGGAAGAATTTAGGTAATTTGTTTCATACTTCATAAAGTATGACACTAAGCATTATATTTAAAAGCCTTAATCCTATTTTTATAATTATATAATTTTTACTCGTTAATGACCATTGACAACATTTCTGTTGTTTTCTTCAGTTTAATTATTTTTTTATAATGAATCTTTATTTCTTTCTTCATCCCAGTCTGTGCCTTTGAATGGTCTGTGTGAATGTGTGTGAATGTGCTTTGTATTGTGTCTTTGTATTGTAAAAAGGAGTCTGAGCTATTAGCGGAACTTAACATAGGTTTATAGACAGATATATGTAAATGCCAGGTGATTGGTGATTAGTATTAGAAAACAATGACAATCAATGATAACCATTTGTCTTCACAGCCACCCAGTGTCCACTTACTGAGTCATCAGTTGTGTCACAGAACAAACCTATATATCTTCTATGAGAAGGCTAATGAAAGCTGCAGAGAAAGCTAGCAAAATGCATAAGATTCTGGTAGGTTGGAGAGGCATTTAATGTTTACTAAAGGGGCTTTAGACTTAAAAGAGTGGATACCACTGATCTACCAATAAAAGTAAACATGTACAATGTGCATAAAATAGAAAAAAAAATCATGAAGAAAACAAAGAGGTTGTTTGGCTTATACCTCAAAACACTGATGTCTTGTGTTTATGTTATTGAGGTAAAACCCAAGTGTGAAGCTGTACAGTAAGCTAAGGGCAAGACTAGAAAAACAGAATATCGCAACAGAATCTGTAATACAGTGGTTCCCAACCGGTGGGGCGCTCCCGGTGGGGTGGGTTAACCAGCTATGGGGGGGCCCAGCTTGCAATAAGTTGAGAACCACTGCTGTAATCCATCACACCAAGCATTGTTTTCCCCAGTCTTTAGTTTACTTGAAATACTAGATTGAAATTTCAGAAAACTATTTTTTGTTTTTTGATGATTTCAAGAAATGATTTTTTATCTTAATTATTTTTTAAGTTAATATTCAGATACAGTTAATATGATTAGGGAGATGGGTAGGAGGGTACTCTGGATTGGTCAGTAGGGAGGGAGAGAATGATTTGTACAGGTTATTGAGGCAGAGAGATAGAGATGGAAAGGATGTGCTGTGGGTTAGACTGATTCACCCTAAGTAAGTAAGATGACCAAGATGGCGGAGGGTTCGTGAGGCTTAGCGTCTCTCCAGTTTCTGCAAATTTGTGGTATTGTTCTTGCTCATCTCAGGGCTGTTCATAGAGAACAGCAGTGCGCTGACCTCGTACACTCGACAAGAGCTTCTGGATATTGCTTATCGCACTTTTGACAGTTTAATTGGCAATCTTCAACTTGTCCCTGAGATCGCCAGAACACACGAGGCTGCGCACCCCACCCGGCCGGGCGGAAGTGCTTGGAGGCGGCATCGAGTTCATAAACAAAGACAGGGCAAGTGTGGAGGGCTAAGTGCTAAGCTAAAGCTAACACCACACAGGCTATCTCTGCCCAGCATATTCCTCGCCAACGTATGGTCACTGGTGAACAAAATGGACGAGATTCGACTCCGGATTAACCACAGTAAGAAACTCTTGAACTGCAATGTCATGATTTTCAGCGAAACATGGCTAAACAGTGGAATAGCGGACAATGCTATTGCTCTAGATGAGCACCATATTTTCCAGGCAGATAGATCGGCGGATGACTTCGGTAAGACCAGGGGCAGGGGTCTGTGCATTTACGTTAACAAAGCTTGGTGCACGAACTCTGCTATTGTAGGGAGAC
>JBBPDH010000022.1:2313324-2329430 GCA_037974565.1 Clupeocharax schoutedeni
AACAGTTAGAGTCAGTAGAGGTAGTTTGTGTTGGAGTCTGAGTGAGGAGGAACAGTTAGAGTCAGTAGAGGTAGTTTTTGTTGGAGTCTGAGTGAGGAGGAACACTTAGATTCAGTAGAGGTAGTTTGTGTTGGAGTCTGAGGGAGAAGGAACAGTTAGAGTCAGTAGAGGTAGTTTGTGTTGGAGTCTGAGGGAGGAGGAACAGTTAGAGTCAGTAGAATTAGTTTGTGTTGGAGTCTGAGTGAGGAGGAACAGTTAGAGTCAGTAGAATTAATTTGTGTTGGAGTCTGAGTGAGGAGTATTTTGAGAGCCTCTAGTCCACAGCAATGGGCTTAAAACTTTTGAATCCCCATGTGCTCCTCCTGCCTGAGTTCAATAGCTGGTAATCATTCGGCTTTGACCGTTCACCCTCCTGGAGAAGATCGTCAACAATGTAATGGCAAAAAAACATTTTTGAAGTGTATCTTTTGTCATTTGATAATAAAACATCCCTCAATCACTGCAAAACAAAGGCTAAGCTTACCAATGCCCCACCAAATTTATACCACAATTGTAGTGTTTCCAAATAATGGTAGTGGATGTAGCACATTTTTGCTAATTTATAAACCGAAATAAAAAAGAAGTTTTCATAATCCATGATCGTAAACATGCAAAGAATCACAACCGCTGGTGGCCTAGTGGTTAGGGCATTCGTCCTAAAATCAGAAATTTGTGGGTTTGATTCCCAAGACCACTAAGCACCTGTGAGGTACCTTGTACATGATACAGTACCATGGCAGCTCCTGGCTTCTCACTGCTTCACTTGGTGAATGGGTTAATTTCAGAGGAATAATTTTGTGCTGTTCACACTGTGTGCTGCGATGCGTTTACGTATGATACAATGTTCACTTTCACTTAATCTGCACCAAGATACCTGACTGCTTTTGCTAACTGCAGCATTGTGAATTTGTGTCTACTTTTGAACATAAATCCCAGATACATATTATCTTACACTTCTCTGGGGCTCTTTTGCTTTAATGTCATATTTTTGAATCACTATTTGAAGAGGCTTTTGTCATTTGTACTGTAGACTTGATCCTTTAGCCTTGTACCACTATTAAACGTCTTTTAGCTGCCTTTGCATGCATACTAGAGAAAATCTTGCCTACTATGTGTCCTTCTTTCTAAAACATTTGAGTATATTGATTCAAATATTAATATGACATTAACAGACAAAATAATCTAATTTGGCCATTGTAAACACAGCATTTGACATTGCACACTTAAGAACACTAACAAGACACAATAACTGTGACCAAAGTTGTCGACCTTAGTCAGAGATGTTGTAAAGGAGGAGGCTGGCTGAAAAATGAATGGGGCAGATTATAACACCATTTCCATTAACAGAGTTAATCCGTTTGCTGAAGCTATAAGTTGGAAAATCACAGAAACAGCTTGTTTATTTCTAATGAAAAAAGAGAGGTTAAAAAATTATAATGCAGATTTTTTAAATACCAAATACATTTCATAAGTGAGACACAGAAAGCAATTTTTAAAAAAAATAATAAATAAATAAATAACAAAGAAGTGAAGCATTCATGAATTCAGTGTAAGGTGGATTTTTTTCTGAGAATGAACGGTACCAGTCCAGCATTAGTGGTAAAATACTGAAAAGTTGTCAACCGCCATAAAAATATGACGAAGAAGCTGCTGCAGCATGTAGCATGACTGTTCTGTGTCTTGCCCTCGTATTTTAGTGTTTTAAACTTTCCCCTCATTTTAGTAAGTTGTGCTCTGTCTAAACATGTGGGTAGAGAGAGTTATTTCAACCTTTCTTTTGTGTACATGTCTTTACACGCTGCTAATTCTAACCTGCTAATGCTAACAGTTTTTTAAGGAATACAGTTGTCTGATTCTGATTATTTATTTACCTTTACATGTCTTTTAGTGTAATGCATTAGACTGGGTTTAAAATGAAATTAAAGTGTTCTGGGAGCATATTTGGGTGCATATTTACGGTTGACACTATAAAAAAGAATTCATTTATAGGTGCCTTTCGAGCACCCAAGGACACAGATACCATTATAATAATCAGGCTACAAAGCATGTGCTATGACACTACTGCCCACATTTTTGGTTTTATACATGGGCCTGCTCAGCATGATCCTTTTCTTAACAGCTGCTGACACTGAAATGCACTGCCACTGAAATGCACTGCCACTTGCCCTCCAAAGGGTTTACAATTAGCTCAATGAGTCTGACCAAAAAATACAAAAATAATTTTTATACAAAATAATCTCAATGTAGAAACAAAGAATATAAAATACATCTTAATTTAAACAAGTATAACAACTAGAGGACGTATTTCAATTCAGAAGAAACTTTTTCTCTTTATTTAAAAATTGACTTTCAGTTATAAAAACAGTCAACAAAACAAGTCTTTCTTCATTCATCAAAATAAAAAGATATATAATATACTACCAATACACAATATACTCCAGCAGGCTACTTAGCAGCTTTTTAAATCAGACAATTGATAAACAGTATATTAATCTACTGTTGTTATTTAGAGCTAATTTAGAGAATTCTTCTGTGTTTGGATTTCATGTTTCAGATAACATGTTGGATTTTTGTGTGAAAGGTTTGCTAGGTTACCTCAACCTTTAAGCTTAATCTATTAATCCAACTGAAGTTAACAGCAGCAGCAGATATATTAATAACTCTGTTGCAATCTCAGATTAAACATGGAATATTTAAACTGGAATTCATGTGCAATGCTGCAAATATGAAAAAAAAAAAAACTACCAGAATCTTAAAATATAAAGTGAGAGTCAAAAGTCTGAGGCCAGTAGTGAAATGTATACTTCTTATTCAATGCATTTTTCATTATATTTTATATATTTAATACTTTATATATTAAATACAAATGATATTTTCAGACAATTTATCAAACAATTGATAACATTCTACACTCAAACTCCAAAACCTGCAGATGCAGAACCATCTGATGAGCAGATCAGGTGCACCTGAAGGTCATCTGAATGTGAAATTTATTAATAGGATAAAACTGCATTTTTATCCTATTAAAAATGCATTTTTTGTTCAAAGTGCCATAAACTTAAACAGTGACCTAGAAATACTTTAGAAAATTTTTTAGAATTTTTTTTACCAATCATGATATCTTTCTTTGAATATTTTCATGATTGTTTAGATTTATATTATATGTGATATCCATGTGTTTGTAAACCAGTCTTCTATCCTGCTGCAAAGAGACCCATGTAAAACATTTCATTTTCACTATGGCAGTAAATCCCCCCTCCCAGAACCCCCTCTCATAACCACTCTCTCATAGGATGTGTAGTCATACAATATTGTTGTCCTTCTCTTCCTCTAGGGCACCAATCTCCAGACCCTAACACACACCTCTGATTTGTTTCACAGCTATCCCATTTTTTGTTTCTGCCCCTGTTGCTTTTTTCCCCACTTGCCAACACTTACATACCAGATGACAAGGAGTCCATGAAGAGAGATGAAAGTGTGGACTGAGCAAACACAATCTAGCTCCTGCGGCTTACTCCTGCGCCATACGTCACTCTTATGGAGGAACTGTCCTTCTCCTGGAGCCTGACCTACACATATAAACACCTCAGAAGAATGCTGCCATTAAATCACCACAGCCAGGTTTTGTTTAGGTCATTGAGCTTTAAGTTGAGACCACCTGCGGTTTTCTTACTCTAACCCTAAGCTGACATTAACCCAGAAAAGGCCTAAGAGTACCCTCAATCATCTGCTTTCATCATGTTTTGGCTTCTTATGCCAAAACCAAGAGTCTTCAGGTAAAAGCACAATCCTTGGGCTCATTTAAAAAATGAGAGGAATAAACAGGGCCCCAATGATCTGTTGGTATAGGTTAAGCCAGCTCATAGTAGCTGACAAGCATGTATACCTCTACATAATATGGCAGTAAAAATATCAATGAGTGAAAGAGGAGAAAAACGCATTTGCTATCCACTGCACGCTGAGAATTAAAACCGACAATGGTCTCTGATTGGTCGCTTTCTCATTAGCAAGTGTACTCCATGACCTTATTCTGCCAAAAGGATTTAAGCATAAAATGCAGAAGATTCAATATCTTTTTTGTCCCCAACACAGCACATAGCATGCAGTCGGAGGAGTGTGATTTTGCTTTGATGCAGAGAGGGTGTCTAGTTCCAGGAGAGGGGCTGACAGCAGTCTGAAGCTAATTTGAAGCTATTATTTTCAGTATCACTGTCCTCACTGAAGGGCATTGAGTGGCATAACTTGGCAGATGTGTCTAAATTCCAGTTCTGAGGAACCATGTGCCTGTCCTTTTCACATGAATGAGGCATCAATTAATAAATCATCTGTTTGAACAATTTCCTTCGAGATAAATAAAGTTTTCTGATTCTGATTCTGATTAAAGCTTTTGGTGGCCATGCACTGAATTAAATATGCAAAATTTCGGACACAAAAAGACTGACATAGGGCTTTCCTATTTTAAATGAGTAAGTTGGCACTCAAAACCAGCATTAACTAAAATCAGACACAAGAAAATTATACATTTGGTCAGGTTCAGAAAGCATTGTTGATTAGGCTTCAGCAGTAGCATATGCTAATTAAATGCAAAACTAATAGTAAATGATGGCCTTGTGGCTTTGTTTAGAAAGCTGACTATGCAAAAATGAATCCAGTGACACACAAAGGTGTTGTGAGTTGTGAATCAATCGTTTAGAGTCAGTCCACAAAATAATGTAGCTGTATGCATGTAACAAACACTACACTAAAACACTAGAATATTCAGCTGATGTTACCTTTAAGAAGACCCAACAGTAACTGTTCTGATCTCTAAAAAAAAAAAGGCAAACATGGCAGACCCGTATCAGCAATAACCAAAAAGTAAAATATCTTCAGAGCAGCTGAAGGCATAGTGCGAAAATGTGTTTCTAGAAGGCAGCATAGCATGGCATAACCTTGGAATGACTGAGGTAGCGCTTCATTTCCCCAGCCCTGACAGGCCACCCTGCCGTCTCTAACCCTAATGCTCTCCACACCGAGCCAAAATCAGCTGGTTGCTACACTATGCTTTAAAAATTGCAATAAAGTTTTACTACCATGCAGTTATACTCATTGAAAATGTATGTCAGTTATAAAATATTACCCATGTTCATTCTAACAATGCATTTAAAAGAAAAGGAACCAAACATTTAATATTTTAATACCCCCCAAAGCTACACACCTTTATTTGATGTCTTTTGATCCCTTTGTGGTGGAAATAAGCCTTCTGTTTGACTGCATCATATAAAAACAAGTCAGACACACTCCCTAAATTCAGTGCTAATGATTGGGGTTAACTGTTATATTTTGAAGCTTTAACAATTTACATACCATCAAATTCTTATTTTGGAGACAACAGTGAAGAAAATGTGGTTTTCCATTATGTATAAACTACATTCAAGGAGGAGAGGTACATGCAGGGCATTCTAAGGAACAATAGACCCCAAAGACACATTTTACCATTATCAACATGACACATATACACTGAGAAGAGGTGCAGGATCATTATTTACACTGAAGAATAAATAACATGGCTCCATTTTGTGCCGAAGACATTATGACCCCTACTTCCCGTCACCATCTTTGTAAAGAAATCTGACACTCTGCATTTCTCTACAGTACAATATTTTACACTGGACCACATGGAATAACTTTCCTGACATCCAATTAGTGAATGCGTACTTTGAAAACTGTGTGGAAATGCTTTTAAAATAATAATCTCTTTTGCCCTTCATTCAATTTTTTTAAAATTTAAAGACAGGAAAGAAAACAGTAGTGGGACTGAATGAACTGAAATTAAGAATAAACACTGTCATGTTAGCAATGCACAGCAGACAAAGGACACTGGCTCTTCCCCTGTTCAGTCTGCAAGGCTGTTATCCTACTACTTTATCCTTACACTTACAAACTTATCTAATTACAGCACCCCAGTGGAAGAGCACTCATTCTAAAAGGTTAATTACCTCCTTCCCTACCATATGTATACCCCTTTTCATACTCAAAACTTTTAATGAACATCCACACAACCTATAACAAAACAACACAGTAAGCACTATGGCTTTTCACATGCTTATGTCAAAAAAAGGTAAAAGAAAAAATACGTTAAAATGCAACATGCCAGTTCAAAAAGGTGTTCAAGACAGTGTATGTGTATTTAATGAAAGGGGTTTCCTAAGAGGTCATCCATGTTTGGCTAGGCTCCTTATGCCAAATAGCCTTCTGCAGAAGGAAGAACGGCACATCCATGCGGGAAAGGAAAGACATTATACGGATCATTACCCTCTGATATAAGAAAGGGGGGGCACGGCTGGCTTAATGATGCTTTGATAAGCTGTTTTTGGGAGGTAAATATAATCTGTTAGCTTTCTCAAACGTTTTTGTTGTACAAACACAGTGTTGTTGGTTACGAAATGAAAACTTCACTGGCTTGTTTACAGCTGAAGATCTCCAGTGGCATCTGCTTCAGATGCATGTTATACTGTACCTGAGACTGTGAAATAGCGGCTAGTTTCGTTCTTGGTCACCTTTCAAGTGTAGCCTCTCAGTTGGGTAGCGTGACTCAGGAACTAATCAAGCAGAATAGATAGAAACATAAAAGTCTGGTCTGATTCAAGAAAATGATTTAAATCTCCTTTAATGCATTTGATAGTGTGAGGTTTCTCTTCTCTGCCTGTATGCAAGTGCATTCCAATAAACACACTAGTGGAAGTACAGTGTTAAAAAAACGTGGACAAAATCACTACTAAAGGCTTCCAATGGAGCTCTTAAACTTCATAAATGGTGTTATGGACTGAAGTGTACAAACCTTTTCTAATACTTTCACTATAGATAGTATTGCCTTTTTCACACCCTGATATTGATACCTTTGTTGGGTTTTGGATTGTGCACTGGGTTTTGTACACATGTAGATCCTAAAAAGTAAACACCATGACCTCGCAGCATGTGTTGATGTCTGTACACACAAGAACCATTTTGGTTAAATGTCATATCAACAATTCTGGGATTTTAACTTCAAGTTGTGTACACATACACCCCTGTCCTATTAAATTATGAGATTCCTGGCTTATTATTGTCACAGGGCACAAAACAGAGGCCTGCTTACAACAGTGTGTTTGGCTGAACTGATAATACCTGCCTCACAGAAGTGTGGAGAACCAACCGTGTTCATTTTTTGATGGCTTATTAATTCAGTCTTACTGTAAATTTCTCCATTAAATTTCTTAGTTATATCATATATTTCAGTCTTGTTTTATTTCCGTCTTCTTGTGTGCAATAACAGCTCAGCCACAAACCACTAGAGCACGCAAACTCACAGAGCAGGGCTGCTGAGTGCTACAAAATGTAGCACATAAAAATAATGTATTCTCTGTTAACTAATATCTACAGTGTTCCAAACTGCATTTCGAAGCAATATGAGCACATGAAATCTGCATCAGGAGCTTCATAAAATGAGTTTCCATAGCTGTGCAGCTGCACACAAGCCTCAGATCACTATGCACATTTCCAGGTGTTGGCTGGTGTGGTGTAAAGCATGCAATCACTGGACTCTAGAGCAGTGGAAATGGGATTCACACCATCACCTGACACTCCGATCGATGAATATGAATGTCAAGGGGATGCATAGTGTCAGCTGTAAAGTCTGGTTGAGGATGGACAGTGGGCTATGCCTGTTTCTTATGGTTAAGGCTAGGTCGTATAGTTTAAAAAATTATAATGTGGACTCTAGAGTATACAAAGACATTTTAGAATATTAAAGTAAAGTAAGAACTATAAGCCTTCCTCTAGTCACTCGTGCACACGATGTAGCACACAGTGTGAACAATCTGAAATTCTTTCTCTGCATTTAACTCATTCACCAAGTGAAGCAGCAAGCAACTTCTGGTGTGAAGAAGAAGCAGTATGTGGCGATGGTCTCAAACCACCAGGCCACCAGCTGCCCCTGTAAATTATACGCTTCAAACTTGGTGGAAACATTTTGGGCAAGCCCCTTTCATGCCTCAGTATGACTGTACCTCAAGTAATAAAGCAAGGCCCAAAATTACATACTTTAGTAGTGACCACAACCCAACTGAATATATATGGGAATAATAATGTTTTATCCTAATGCGCATACTTTCCTACAATACATACTTATACAAAGCTTTCCCAGAAAAATAGTTGCTATTTTGCCATCTTAGAGAGTTTTTCCTTGCCACTGTCGCCGTTACTCTTGGCTTTCTAATCAGGGCCACACATTAATTCACACACATTCATTCACACACATTCACACACACATATTTACTTCACATTTATTTCATTTTGTAAAGCTGCTTTGTGACAATGCCCATTGTTAAAAGCACTATATAAATAAAATTGAATTCAATTGAATTGAATGTTCTTGTCTAGAGACGTTGGGTCACTGTATTAATGCCCATGGTTGTGGTGTGGGATGTCCAACAATCTCATATAGATGCAGTGGTCAGGTGTCCACATATTTTTGTCCATATAATGCAAAAATATGCCAGTCATATATAAAATATCATATTGACTAATCTGCAAATATGCAAAAATATTATAATTTCATACATTTTCTACCTACCATGTGGTAAAGTGGCTTTTCTTCAATGTACTGCCTTCACGGACATCGACTTATATGCTTTATATAAATCATAATGCTTTATATAAGACATAAATGCTTTATTTTACTTGGCATAGGAGTTTAATGACAGGTTAGGCAGCTACTGGAGCTTCTAATATACTGCCTATAAACACATGGGATATCTTTAAATTGGCAGCAGACTAGTGCCCCTTAGTCGCCTGGCATCACTGGCAACAGTTTCCTTTTCTGCTCTATGCACATATTGGCAAGAAGAGATGTTTTTGGTGACTGAAACATTTTAAACAATTTTATTTGTACATTTAAACAGTACTGAGTATGCAAATCATATTCAAATATTATCTCCTTTTCTGCAGGTGCTATGGGGGAGCTTAGCATGTTCCAGGCATAGCTACAGAAGCCCTTCTGCTCCCTTGGGGCTATCAATGGTCAGGAGGCCAAAACTTTAGAACATAACTTTAACCATGGCAATATGTTAATGTAGTTAAGCAGTTTAGGCACTCTAGTTTCTGTCAAGGATGCTGTGTTTTTTTCTATCAAACAAAAAAAAAACAGAGATTTTTGGCTCTGCTTCACATACTGGCAACAAAAGCAGTGAATTAAAGCCATTCACTTAACCAAACGTGCATTGTGCTATCCCCCTCCTGAGCTTTCTGAAAAGGGAGAGGTGTGCTTTACTTTATTTAATAATGTGTACTTTTCTTTGGTATGTAATTTTCTTCAGTGAGCTGAAATAAACAGGAGAGGTTTTGTTTCATCATTATTGCTCAAAAAAGGCTGCCAAAAGGCGCATCTAAGCATTAGGTCTATTGCTGAGATCCTGCAAGGTACATAACTTAGTAGAAGTTGCAGTAGATGGGGTTTGGCAGTGACTAAATCGAGGAGAAATTTGGCAAAATCCTTTGTCAGATTTTGAATGTTGTTGACAATCCAATCAGACCGCCAGTAATATGCTACTTCAGATATCAGGCATGTAGGTGTGGTCAGGGTGCCTGGGGCTGAGACTATTAACACAAACAATTGGCACATTCTAGATACAGAAGGTAGCCTACTATAGCAAAACGAGGCCAGTTGTCTACCAGACGTAGATGTAGCTAATTTTACATTTGAAGAGATGTGGTGACTCGGAAGATAGTCTCAGGCATAAAAACGGGATGAAGCAAAACAAGATACTGTGCAAATTCTAGGCTGGTGCTGAAGAAATTCTTCAAAGTCTGCACTGTTGACTTCAACATACTGCCTGTTCGATGTGGATTCAAATTTTTTGTTCTATCCACTCCAGATGGGGCAGACTGTGTTTTCCACCACATCTAAGAATGACTGTGGCCTTACAGGAGCAATGCTGCTTTGCTGTTAAGAGAGCATCTTCTTGCATCTCCTATCTTCTTGCACTACTCTTATATAAAGATCTGGAACTCTCCTCTGGTTCTCACACTGTCCTAAAACTGGAATGTCTAAACTGAATACAGGCCAGAGACTCTAAAGAAGCTAGAATGGAGAGAGAAAAAATCCCCACCACCCTCTGGGCCCCCCTCATTCTGCACCCATTTGGGAGCAGAACATATCCTGAAACTGCTCCTAAGATATTATGTTTGTTTCTAAAACCTAAACCAAAAAGACATTTTTGTCCTTTATTGTCATTTCAGTGTGAAGTAAATTTTAACATTTCAGTAGTGGTTATTAATAAATAATAAATAATAATAACTTATTACATTATTACAGGTTTTCTGTGACATAGGAACCCTAAAAAGTTACATATGAGGTGATGTTTTATCATTGGTTGTGCTTTCAACACTAAAGGTTAAACATTTAGCTATAATTTAGATAAAAGAATGGTAGAAAAGAGTGTGAATAAATGAGGTATTCCACTGAGGCTGTTTAACAAACTGGAACATCAATAAGCTTCAATACAACATGTAAAATAAATGGAAGCAGAGAAGAGAATCAGTCTATAACTGGAGTACCAGATATGGCACTGCTGCCATTTTATCTTAAACTGAGCAATAGTCAAAACCACTTTAGCAGAGCTCATCATGATGGAGCGAGAAAAGGCCCGGGAAGCACCAGGACCAGCCATGAGAAGTCTGCTTGGTCAGCGCAGAGGAAGAACTGCCAAGTTTGCAGTTTAGCACACGCCTAGGAGATCCCAGGTACAGCCGCTTAATTCAGTCCAGTCAGCGGCTTCAGTGACAAAGCGGAGTGCTGGTTTCTTAAGATCTGTGAGAGAAAGACACAAACTAACTAAGCCCTACACACACCATTTTAGCTGGAGGCATGATAGTGAATGAACCCTAGATTCCGGCTCAGGCTGGATTCTGGCTCAGTACCAGACTCAGAGCCCAAAACTTTTGGCCATATAGTGCCATTTTGAGGCACCACACATCGTCTATCTAAAAGAATCCCTGAATAAATTACTCTTTTCATTGTTTTCAAAAGAAATCTACACCATAGCACTTGCTGAGCTCTTCTAAAGAACATTTTAACTTTATTGCATTTCAACTGATCAGGATTTACTAATTTTCTTGTTTTCTCAAATTAGGTTTGAGTTCTCCCTCACCTTTAGGGCACAAAATATTTGTTATTAAAGGACAGAACATTGTGGAAAAGGGTTCTTATCCATGTGTGGATCTGTGGAGTTTTGGGCCTTTTCCATATAGACTTCTAGATTAATGTTTTGTGTTGTTTGTGGGAGCATAAAGCATGTGAAATAAATGTTATCTTCCCATGCTGGATTTAAATGCACCAATCAAATGTGTCAGGAATTCAGAACTCAAGGCAGAGGTCCTTCATCAGCACAGTCCACCTGACAAGAGGTAATTTGCTAAGCACCAAATAAGACTGGATGATGAGTCAGTAAACAGCAAAAAAAAAAAAAAAACACGTCAAAAAACCACACGCACACGCACACACACATATATGTATTTCACCAGTGGAGGTAGCTCAGTGGGTAGGATACTTGCCTCCAGATCAAGAGGTCATGGGTTCGAATCCTACCTCCAGCACACCACCACTGGGTCCCTGAGCAAGACCCTTAACCCCAAGTTGCTCCAGGGAGAGACTGCCCCCTGTAGTTAGGGAATGAAAGTTGCTTTGGATAAAAGTATCTGATAAATGGCGTTATTGTAAATAATTCAGTGTGCTGATCCAGTCGTATTTGCCATTCTTCTTTGGAATTCAGGGAATACTGTCTTTTGATACTGACATTTCAAGAAATGAATTCCTTTCTCTTCACTCTCCTCTTACTACATGGTTGCAACCCAACAGGATCTTTTATTCTTACCCATATTGTGAGAAATGAGAATGTTCCAAATTTGTCAGCAAAACCCAACTTTACAATCAAGATTTCATCAGACCAAGCGGTGTGAACTTGAAACATGCTTTCATGCCGCAGAAGGCCACGGTCAAAAACAAAACGGTAGAGGAAAAAGCATGGGGACAAGGTGACAAGTCCATCAATCATCCTAACCCAGGGAAAAAAACTGGGCTGTGAGCTGGCAATCAATAATGTTCACAATTAGTCTCCGTGAGCAAGGGGGTTCAGCCTGAGCCCAGCTGGACTGGAGCACTGTGTGGCCTGAATCATGCTAGCCACATGTTCCGACATTAGCCTGCAACCTCACAGGACACTGTGACATTTCCATGGGCTCAGGTTTGTGTGTGTGGCAATCTGTGTAGCACTCACCTTGACTTATTGACCTGTAACAACATCTGAAAGCAAGGGACTCCCTCCCTCCAGAGGAGACTGATGGATCCATATCAAGTGGTGGAAAATAGATGCCTGTCATCAGTCATCAGGATGGCAGTAAGTTAATGACGGGCAAAGTGACTGTGTCAGATACAGCAGAGAGCAGGCTGGGCTGTATACATCACTGCTGCTTGGTTGTGTTTTGTTCTGACCCTGGGCTAAAAGCAGCTTGCTTTGCGTCCTGATTGACTTCTGCCATAAATACTCCTCATCAAAATCAGCAGGCAAGTGGAAATGAGGAATTTATGAAGCGTCAACTGAAGTCACATTCAAAAAAAAAAAAAAAAGATAGAGAAAATACTTTAGAATTATTGTATACTGATCATTACTATGAATGAATGAATGAAAGAAAGAAAGAAAGAAAGAAAGAAAGAGAACCACCTTGTGAAATTCTTACTTTGCGTTTAATCCATTCAGCATGTGAAGGAACACAGTGCAGTGTGTGCACACATAACCTTGCTGAGGGTACCTTAGCAGTCTTGAGAATCAAGAAACTCACGACTTCCTGAATGCAGGGCCAGTGCACAAACCTCTACGTGAAATTATGGACAATGGTAAAATTATGGATATTATTACTGATACCAGATACTATATATCCCGATACTTATGGAGCTGACTGTATATTAGGATTTATTTATTTATTTATTTATTTATATTTTGCTTGTAGGATGTCCTACCCACTAGGTTACCAGTTTACTGTGATTGTTAACTCTTGTACAACTAAGAAAGGTAACAAAAGGAATCACCTGCCAGAAGAAATACACCATATATTATGTTATCAAGATACACTGCAATTTCATATAAATGTGGAACAAATATACTTTAAGAACCAAAGTCAGCTTATGCTTAAAGGGACATAGGAACAAATTTCCTGACTGGTTACTGCTGTCGCATGTGACTGCTCATTTGCTTGAAGCATAGCCAGGCTTCATCTCCTCACTTAAGTCACTTGTTCTCTGCTGATTTCTGACTATCTTGTCTCTTTCAATGGCAGCAATGTGCATCTATCCAACATCTCATGATGGTGGATTCTACATAAATAGTGTGTATTGCCACTGGCAGTCCTGTTAACATAGCAAAAACAAAACAACAATAACTCTGGTACAACCAATAAAGGAGTAGTATAATTTTTTAAGTTATTCATGAGGTGCATATCTTGGCACAATATAACTGTTCAAAAAGTAGTTCAGCTCAGTGTGTGTGTTTGTTAGTTTGGGGTCATCTTCAATATTATTGGTGTTGTGGATGCAGCGTGTGGTGTAAATGTCTCCAACAGAAGGGAGAGAGAACCCCATGATTTTTTTCAGCAGCCACTGATATCCTCTGTAGGGTGTTGTGGTCTGATGTGGCCCATCTTAGGTTATATGTGATGTGAACACCAAGGTTACTTGCTGCTCTAAACAAGCTTTACTGTGGAGATGTTGATGTTCTGTCGAGAGTAATTATGGCATGTTTCTCTGAAGTTAACAGCCATCTTTCCTTTTTTTTTGGCCACATTCAGAGAAATGTTGTCTCTGTTAGTCATAGCACCTCCTCTCTGTATGACACATTTACCCCTTTTCCACTACACTGGTGCTGGTGCTGGTGCTCAGCTGGAGCTGAACTGGGAACCAGCAGAGAACCGACCAGCGTTTATACTAGACAGAGGCTCAGCGGGAGCCGCATGAGAATACGTGACAGGCCACGCCCAATAAACAGAAACAAACATGGCCAAACTCAGTTCCTGCTTGCTGGTTATTCTCCAAACTGTGAAAATGTATTTGCAGCTTATTCAGCGTGTTATTACCGTTGAAAGATATCGACATAGACAACGATTACGATGTCACAGGTTCTCGCTACGAGACCAGCAAAGTTTACACGCCGGTTTGGTGCTGGTTTTAGGGAGCGGCACCAATTTTTCTGTGGAAAAGCGCAGCACTGGTTCCAACATTGGGAACTGGCACGGAACCGGCATGGCAACCAGTGCAGTGGAAAAGGGGTAATTATGGTTCTCATTGATCAAACCCACCTCAGACTGCATCATTAAAGAGCTGCTGTGATTTGAACTGTGAACTGTGTCATGGCTCCTCCGTGTAAACAGGGCTGGAGATGTTGCTATCGATCCTGACTGATTGAGATCTACCTGTCAGGAAGGCAAGGATCCAGTTGCAGGGGGAGGTGTACAGGCCCTGTAGTCTCAGCTTCCCATTTGGATGCTGAGGAACAATGGTGTTGAATGCTGAAGTGAGGTCTATGAACAGCATTCTCACCTAAGTGTTCTTTTTGTCCAGGTGGCGATGGTATTATCTGTTGAATTGTTGGGATGACATGCAAATGATAGGGGGAAGGAGCTCTGTCTGACAATAGTTGTTATGAAGAGGACTCTGCTCAGAGGGTGTACAGACCA
Organism: Clupeocharax schoutedeni; assembly: GCA_037974565.1. Taxonomy (NCBI): domain Eukaryota; kingdom Metazoa; phylum Chordata; class Actinopteri; order Characiformes; family Alestidae; genus Clupeocharax; species Clupeocharax schoutedeni. The sequence continues at coordinate 2,328,106 of JBBPDH010000022.1, forward strand.
GCTGGCAGATGTTCTCAAGGACCAGTTCAATATCTCTCTAATAACCAACATCATTTTAACGTGTTTTAAAGCCACCACTATCAACCCCCAGGCCAACTAAGTAATCAGTACCATGCTTCAGTGACCACCATCCCATGGCACTCATGACAATCATCATGAAGTGCTATAGAAGGCTCATCATGAGGCACAAATCACAGCACCTGAGCATTGTGGGGTTGGGTGATATTCCTTGCTGAAGTTGTTCTGTGCCTCAAATCATGTGTAAAAGTCACTCAGCACAGTTGGAAGAGAGCCCTCAACAAGACCTGTAGAATTTCTGTAGGTCCGGATGGTCCAAATGTCCTGCAACATGTACAATGTGTCACAAGTGTCTTGTGGGTGGGGGTGGCTCTTGGGGAGGATACTTGCCTGTGACCAAGAGGTCACTGTTTCGAATCCTACCTTCAGCACCACCACTGGGTTCCTGAGCAAGAGCCTTAACCCTAAGTTGCTCCAGGGAGACTGCCCCCTGTAGGTAGGGAATGGAAGTCACTTTGGATAAAAGCGTCTGATAAATGATGTAAATGTAAATGCAAACGTGGCCATAGATTTTCTGTGCATGTGCATTCTTTGCTCTTCTGATGGACTGGGAGAGTTTGACCCTTTCTGTTCTCATTGCACCCTAATGCCTGCCCTGAATGCAATGTCATGGGTTCTTAGCAGCGTGCACACCTCCACAGTCATCGATGGCTTCTGGGTGGAGCATGTTGTGAATATCTTGGAGGCAATAGTTTCAGCAATGTACTTGCTGATGTACTGTGTACTACAGACGTACTCCTCCAGATTGGTAGAACCATCATACAGTGTAACTTCAGCCTGAAATAAAGGCATACAAAAAGTCCTGATGTGATAGCAACAGTTTTGAATTTTTTAACAATTACTGAGATGAATAAGGTATGAACCACTGTGTCAGTCCTTTGTATAATCACATTTTGCTTTAATTACTGCCTTGAATCTGTTGAGATACTTTACCAACTTTGCACATCTAGATTATGCAATATGTGTCAACTGGACAACACTGTTCAAAGTCAAGTCAAAAGTCAAAGTCAAAGTGAACTTTATTGTCATTTCACCTTATACAAGTTATACAGGGAAACGAAATGGCGAGAGATCTGGGTCAGCAGTGTATATACAAATACTTAGAAGAAAAAAAGATTTGAATAAAAAATTAGAAATAATACAGACAAACAAGACAAACATGCAGTGCAGTCAGACAGTATATCTCTATGGTATGTGCAAATGGGTAGCTATATAAATATACTATACATATACAGATCTGAGTTGCC
>JBBPDH010000022.1:2329530-2341787 GCA_037974565.1 Clupeocharax schoutedeni
GTGTGTGTGTGTGTGTGTGTGTGTGTGTGTGTGTGTGTAGGTGTGTGTGTGTGTGTGTGTGTGTGTGTGTGTGTGTTTGTGTGTGTGTAGGGATTTATAAGTTTGCCATGCTCCAGAATCGGTGCATGTTCACCCAGTTCCTTCCTGGAAGGTTAGAGAGAGAGAAGGACTTTACAGAGCAAGACAGGGTTGTCAAGGAAAGTCTGTGCTCAGATTTGGGACTCAAGAGAACAGTGTCTGCGAATGTGTCTCTTTTTATGTATACAGGCATGAACCCTCGAGCAGAAGCATTCACAAAGTCTCTATGTAGTGCGAAACAAGAAGAAACGTATTCAGGGTGAAGAAGATCAGAGAGAAGAGGGGGCAAGATCCCACTTTGAGGATTTTTGTTTGCGTTTAATCAGAGTGAAGGTCCTCTGAAGTTGTTTTCAAAAGATTGCAGAGGAAATAGCATGCAGAGATGAGGGAATGACTCTGGACCACCTGATTCACTTGGACATCAGGTTGGATTAGCTCAAGCTGGAATGAGGTCCCTCAGCATGTTCCAAGAGCTCCAAACTGAGAAGTAAGGCTTCAACTCCTTCAACATCAGCAACGGACACAAGCATTCCAGGAGTCCATGGAACTAGGCAGACAAGCCCTGACTCCACAGGAGCAGAGGGTTAGAAGAATGAAGGGATTATGCATGTACTGTGGGTGTGCTGGACATTTCTTGGCCTCATTGTTTATTTAGACGACATACTCGTCTATTCAGCTAATCTCAGCGAATCTGTATCGCATGTGCAGTCCTCCATCGCCTACTCAACCACAAGTTCAGAAGGCCGAAAAGTTTCACATCACCGAAATCTCATTTATTGGTTACCAAATTGGTCCGGGTTGGGGGGTGTGACAGAATAACTAGAACCCACTACAGTAGAGGTGTTGCAGAGATTCTTGGGCTTTGCAAACTTTTACTGAAGATTTTTTATGGGGTTTAGTACTGTGACAGCACTGCTAACAAGACTTCTTAAGGGGAAACTAAAGCACATTCAGGAGACACCAACCACAAAAGCAGGATTTGAAACATTAAAGGCGCATTTCACCACTGTTCCAGTACTGAGACACCTGGATCCCACGAAAGGGGGGGGGGTGCTCATAAGAAATTTACATCCCTGCATGTTTTTCTCTAAGAAGCTGACTGAAGCAGAGAGAAACTACAATATTGCCAACCGGGAACTGCTGCCGGACAAAGCCGCACTAGAGGAGTGGTGTCACTGGTTGGAGGGTGTCTGGCAAAATTTTACTGTGAACACTGACCACCGTGACCTAGAGTTTAACTGGCAGACAAAGCGTTTATGCCCCAGGCAAGTTTGGTAGACCTTGTTGTTTTTGAGAATTAACTATGTGATCTCAAAAACCCGATACCTTGTCATGTCTCTTTCCAACGCCAGAGGCACCAAAATCACAGGAGGCCAATTATCCACTTAGCTCACATTTTAGCTACCCCCAGATGGAATATAAATACTGAAATTACTAAATTCTTGGATATCGGTCCCATGTGAGTATCCAGATGGGAAAACATATGTACCAGAAACACTATGAATAAAGGTGAAAAATTGGGCCCATAACACCCCCACTATGGGGCATCCAGGGATCCACTGAAATGTCGAGGTGCTTAGACAAAAATACTGGTGGCCTTCCTTACAGATGTAGAGAGGACTGTACAGTCTTGATCTTGATCCCCCAGATATCTAGGTCCCGTTTTGGTAGTATGGCAAGTGAACCCAAGTTGCAATCTCATATGCAGGTTCCCCCCGTTTTTCATATGTCTCTCTTAAAATCCTCTGTGACAGGTCAGTTGGATAGAGTGGAGATAGAAACCACAACATCTGGGGCTCAAGGGAGCCCTTATAGAGTTATGGAGTTAATAGACTTGGACTCTTGGACTCTCCGTGCTTAGATTTGGAACTTAAGAGAACAGTGTCTGTGAATGTGTCTCCTCTTATGTTCACAGGGCTGACCCCTCAAGCAGATGCATTCACAAAGTCTCTTCATAGCATGGAACAAGAAGAAACGTATTCAGGGTGACGGAGATCTGAGGAAAGAAGATTTGGTGGCAAGAACCCCCTTCAAGGATTTTTGTCCTCTGAAGTTGTATTCAAAAGATTTTGTCATTAAAAGAAACTTTATTTAAATAAAGTTCTCTGATTCTGATTCTGATTCTGATCACCCAGCTCCGACGCCTTCCAGTGTATCCTCTATGATACAGGCCTGAAAAAGGGAGTTAAAAAGTTTATTGGATGTACAGGATCTTTTAAAATAATTTTTTACAAAATAAAATGTCAAGTTAACATGCAATCAGTCAGCCCTCTATTTTATATGATAAAAAACTCAATGTCTAATGTTAATGTTGTTTTGTCAAGTGTTTTTAATGGCTGGGTTTTGATCAGTGTTCCTATACAAGAAAATCAACATGTTTTCATTATTTCAGTGTTTCAAAAATATGAGTCCCATAAATTGTCATTTGCAAATGGGCACTGTGGAAATGACATCCCTGCCATGAGGTTTTCTGTTGCATCAAACCATGATTTACTGTCCCTGAAGACAGTTCTTGGCTATAATGCGCAATGAAACTTATCCAACTCTCTGGCTTTCAGAGATAAGTTTTCGTTCATATACAGTGAAAAAGAACAATGCACTGAAGAAAGTATCTGTGCTTTCTGTCCACATGTAATGAATGACACTGATACAAAGGCCTAAATATGCAGTTTATGGGCTGTGTGCTTGTTGAAAAGTGGTGATCTCCTTCATGAATATGCATGGGGGGGGGGGCGGTGCAAACACGAGAATATTGTGCAAAAAGCGGATGAAAATATTACATGTGTGTTCAAAAGCTTTGTGTAGAATGTTTTAATGCAAAAGAGGCCCTGTGCCACTAAACTGTAAATGTTTTATTTTATTTGCTGACAACTCCACTACATCACTGTGCCTTTTTAACCCTGTGGCACACAGATGCACAGATTGCGTAATAAGCTGCAGTTTCAGTAAGTTCATCGTTAAATGCAGGTGTATTGGGAGAACATATTGCAGTTGCAATGAGGCACATTCTGTGCTATGCTTTTACGTACATCTGGCCCTGAGTGCATGAATGACTGCTCCACATAATTAAAATAAATCCCATAATCTCTTCTATTAATGTTCAATACTCTTGATTATCCACATCATCTACATTATAACAAGTCGGCAGAAGTATATGGTTTTGAGATTTCCCCATTTACATCTTGTTCATGAAAATTAATGATGCTCCATTCTTGGCAATATTTTCAGCACTTCATGCTTAGCCTATGGTGTCTCTTAAAATTGATTGAGCTTCTGACCTTTTTCTCTTTTGCGCTCACATCACTTTGCAGTTGCCCACAGTGTGAATTTCTAACAACGATCACTCTCCCCCAACGCCTATAAAATCTGTGGTTCATAAACCTCTTGCCCTAGGCTTAGCTCCTTTTTTGTTTTACTATTGCTTAATTACCGCAAAAACCCACTTTTTTTCCAAAGTATTGTGGCAGTGTAGGAGTAAGAGTGGGATTCCTATCTAGGTTAATGGAGAAGCAGGGGCCAAAAAGAGTCTTTGTACTGAAGTGAGGGCTAGGTGAATGAAGAACAAACAGGGTTAATATGGGGTGAATATGGAGGAACCTATTCTCACTTTTAGAAAGATGACAGGAGTTGTGATGATGGAAATCTGCCTGACAGCCTTCAGGGAACCCCAGTGAAATTAGTGATAGAAGAGGAACAAGGAGATTTAGGTCTGCTCCTGGATTTTACAATTTAAAGAATTGAGTGAATCTAAAAACAAAATGAATAGCATAGTGGAATAATAACATTAATGTCCATATGTGTGTTTCCATTTGAGTGCATTCCTGTGTTATATGTTTATGTCTAGAGGAGTGCTAGGCTTTGAGAGGGGGGTTTGAGACCACAGCTCTGGGGGAAAAGCTGTTTCTCAGTCTGTTTGTTCATGATCTGATGGCCCTGAATCTTTTCCCAGACGTGAGTGGGTCAAACATATGACGCCCTGGGTTTGTTGTGTCTCTGATGATGCTGCTTTTTTAGGACAACTTGCATTGATAGAGTCTATGTTTGGAAGGCTTTCCTGATTGTTTGCTGAGCAGTGTCAGGAGACCATGTGAGGTCCTTTGTTATGAAGACTGCCAGGTAATTAAGGCTCTTTACACACCACACTGGATTGTTTTTTTGTTTCTTCTCATGAAGCCAATGATTCAAGGTTCAATAGTGCAAGTTCAAGATTAAATGAAAGAAATTTCAAGGTAATGAAGTATACAGAAACAAGAATATTCAACTTAAACCAAGATTACAATTGCACACAAATTCTGTACTATTTGCAAGTGCAGTGTGCTAGTTTGCAAGTGCAGTGTGCTAGTTTGCAAGTGCAGTGTGCTAGTTTGCAAGTGCAGTGTGCTAGTTTGCTGGCTGATGCATAGATGTAATTGATAGACAGCAGGTGTAGAGTAAGTGAGTGAGTTCAGTTTCATGTTTCATGGACAGCTGTAGTGAGATCTTTTGGGGCAGTACATGAACTGGAGTGGAGCTGTGGAATAATGCTGTGAAAAACAAACACAAAAATCTTAATGACTACAGACATTAGTGCAACAGACTGGAGAATAATTCAGGCTTGAGGGTATATTGTTCTTTGGTACTGGAACAATAGAGGATCTTTTAAAGCACAATGCGACCATAGACAGAGACAGAGGCTCAATAAGATGGAGGTGAAGACTCTGGTCAGCTGTTCAGTGCAGCAGTACAGCAGGTGCCCAGCGGTGCCATCTAGGCCTGGCACTTTCCTGATGTTGACATACTGATGTTGGTTTGATGGTGTTGACATCATTGCACTCCATCAGTGTGGCTAGTGTTAGTAAGCAGTGTGGCTAGTGTTAGCAAGCAGTGTGGCTAGTGTTAGCAAGCAGTGTGGTTAGTGTTGGAACATGTTAAGTTTGTTGGTGAATGCTGAGACAATGCTTGCAGCATCGTTATTTTTGGTATTAAGTCTGTGATTGTGCCCGGTTCACTGTGTTCCTGATGGAAGTGTTCTCCTGGTACCAGTTTTTTGTGTCCTATACAGAAATTCATATGACTCTTTTACCACCAGTGGTAAATCCTGCATTACAAACAGCACTACGGGTGTTCACAGCCACATTTTGTGCTAAACCCTCATGAGTGTCTTGATGAAACCGATGAGCTTAATAGTGTGATCTCCCAAACACCCAGTGCAAAATACCTAAGTCGCCCTACTTAAAGGGTGTGTCACAGTGATCCTAGGTGTTAGTTACTCTTAGTTGGACATGTAGTGTCTGACTTTTACTTTATTAATGTCCACAAACACAATGAGCATTGCTTGAGGTTGTTTGTTTTTAATAACACATCTCCTGACAAATCTCTCATCTCCAGACCTCACTTAATGAAGGGAGGCTGAGAAATGTGACCCTTCTATAGTCGGAGCACACTCTCTGGTCCTCCTTGGATAGGGGAACACCACCATGTTGCAGAGGCACTGTCCCTCACCTCCATCCAGCGTTGAACATGTGTATTAGCCAGTACAGCCTAACAATGTTACTCAGGGTGAATATCATCCACCATGAGGACTGACTGCAAAAGAGCGGTTTAATCACCTTAGCAACCTCAGTCCTTTTGCTGGGCAAGTCCACCCCAGCTTCCTGCCCTCCTTGGACATTGCGGTGGCAGGACTGAGGAGATAATTGAAGTATTCCACTGGTAGATGAAGTTGAGGTCAGCAGCACCACATCCTCCTAGAACAGAACACTGCTTCCCCCTTCTGATCTGCCAGTTGAAGACATATGTCCACAGATCAAATGACAAGACCATGAAATTGATCCTTGATCTGTGGAAACATGCATTCTCATGTCATGGGCTGTTGTGGAGACAGCACTTATGCTCAAAAAGGGGGTTCATTATGGACAAAACATGTGCTGTAAAAATGTCCAACAACAAAACATCATTCAAGTTCAAAACAGGGAGGCCATTCCTTCCAGTCACCCCCTTCCTGGCCACACTGTCATTTCCCACATATATTTTGAAGCTCCCAGCAAAACAATGGAGTCCCCAGACGGTGCACTGTCCAGCACTCCGCCTACGCACAGATGACAGTCAGGGACTTTTTCCTGGCCTGGTGGTGCAGGGAAACAACCCTCTCATTCAGTGGAGTAAACTCCAATATTAGTGCACTGAGCTGGGGACCACCAGTAACCCCACCCCTGTCCAGTAGGAACGGAACACTGTAGAAGACGGAAGTAAGGACCAGAAGGAGTAGGGAGCAGTGCGGGGGAGTATGAGTACAGTGAGAAGATCAAAAAACTAGCGGTGGATGTGAATGCTAGGAAAGCAAAAGTGGAATGAAGATTAAAGAACTTACACAGCAAGACTCCAGAATAGTGAAGAGGGTGGCTACTGAGTGGATGCAGGAGCAAGAAAAGGAAAGAGCGATGACTGTGAGAAGAGAACGAGGGGGCAAAGAGGTAATATCAAGAAAATTAAGGAAACAAGGGAAACATCTTCATCCTGGAATTTTAAAGTCATGGCTGCCTGAAAGGTGAACTTAAATTGCAAGCTAATTAGGGCGAACAGGTGAGAAAACTTTTTTTGAAGAAAATGAATAGATAGGAAGAATTACCGTCCCCTGGAAGTAGCAGGAGACTGAGGTATTAGTACTAAGACGTAACATGTTCCAGGTAACTTCAGCTGCTGTAGTATCTCTGTTGGGACAAACTTTGTATTAAAAGCATAATCTTTGAATAGATGTCTCATAAACTGTAGCTTGGAATGCACATATGAGTGTTTTACTAGTTTTCCTGCTGTTAGAAACAAAAGGAGACAAATACAGTTCAAAGCTGAGGTGGTGCGACTACATGCACTTCTTACCTCAAAGTAATCCATTATGTTACAAATATAACAATCTTATCTAGTGGAGGGATTATCTAATGGACCTTATAAAGTTGGACCAGACCCTTTATTGTATTATTTAGTTACTCCATATAGTTTTGTTTTGCTGCAACTACTGTGAAGTTCCGAATATTTTGCATGGACGACATCCTTAGAGTGCTGAGGTTCAAGGACATTTTCCAGCAGATATTCTCATGCCCACCTGTCATAAAGGGAGGCCTCTCATACATTATCTTTTACAAAAGATTCACTTTCATGGAATATATGATGTGCAGATGGGTGGAGAGAGACATGCAGAGATATGAGAATGAATGTGGTGGATAAATGCAAAAGAATTTAACCATCATTTTCCTCTTATATTCAATAAACCATGCACAGTTGAATGGAACGTGAAATTACCCACTATCAATGTGAGGACCCCATGGAAAAAGTCATTTTGGGAGCTCTCAATTGGATTGTTCCACCATCCATTTTAAGCTGAGTTAAATAGCTATTATGAATTGTGTGATATCCACTGACCATGACTTCAATTGTATTAAATACCCTAGGAGATTGGAGGAGGTCATTTGGAGCGGGCCATCTGGAAAGAAGCCATGTACTGCTAGAAAATGATGAATTTTGTAGGGACAGAAGGCGTGTCATGTGACCGCGGGGCTATAACTAACAGTTACTTTCAATTAGCATTTCTTACATTGCTTAAATGCAGCATATCAAATTTTACACAAGTGAAATGAGCTTCACCTCACAGTCCTTTTTTGGGATTGCTTATATATCTGTGTGTATATGTGTGATGTACAAATTTCAGAAAAGAAAAAAACATTTTAGATACAGAGGTTGCTTCTAAATCCAGTCTAATTTTATGTCAGTACATGATGGAAATTGCAGCAGTGAAAAATAAACACTTTATGTCCTAAATCAGACAACTGCTCATTTAGTTATTTTCTGAAATCAAGAGTATTAATTGAAGCAATATGTCACAAGAAGCCATGCATTTTTTTTGCAATGAATAAGAGTGGCCTTAGGGTGGCATTTATTGGTGACAACTTTGTTTTTATATTTCTCATTTGATCATATTTTATATTGAATGCTAGAATCAGGAATTGGTGCTCCTTAAAGAAGCAGAAATCACTAATTAGTTAATTCACTAAATAGAATATTTATTTCCTTTTTATAAGAAAGAAAAGCTTTTTAAAAATATGTTTGATCAACCAGAGTCAATACTATGTTGTTGTATATTGCTGTGTGTTTAGTACACACACAAGGAATTTTCTGGGGGAGTGAAAGACAAATTCCATGTATGTGACAACTAGAGCATGTACTAAAAAATGGATGGATTAACCTGTACATTGTGTGAGAAGCAAACTGGTACAGCAGGTAGGCTTTCTTTGACAGCCCAAAAAAAGAAAATCTTGGAAAGGTGCATCTTACCCCATGGCATCTTTGCGAACAAAGTGTGTTTGTGGGAAGACTTGTACCGCATTGTGTTATTAAAAACAAGGGTCCATATAAAAGAAAATTACATTTTCTTTGTTCTCATGAAACACGTTTAATTTTGTATATAAGCACAGCTAAAACTTCAACTTGTTGTGTAAAACACACAAACAGCTCTAATGTCCATGACTATTTAGATGCAAAATAACCCTTTTTTAAATTCTTTTTGATGTATCTGTCTATTCAGCCTGCAGAGAGGTATCTCAGCCCATGTTGATGCTATAAAGAGTGCTTCAGTATGGGATGATTTTTGAATAAGTTGGAACAGTTGGAACGTGGACTGCATTCTGGAGGAAACACTGCTAAGGCTTCCCTGAGGCATTCACGTGGCCTCTCTCTCTGTCTCCCTTCTGTTTCTACAGGCCTGAATCGATGAAAAGGCTCTGACCTCAAGTCGTACCAACCTTAATGGCCACCATTGCGAGTGAGCCAAATAGTATCTAGAGCGACTTGTATAGCTGCTGAGCGGGCCCCTCAAGACCTAGACCTACTGGGAGTGGATAGACTTCTGTGATTTGCAAACCTGTACCAATGTTGTGAAGGACTCATTTGGAGCTTAGCCATCTGTAGACAGATCTTGTGCCGCATGTTCTCTCCCTAATATCCTATACAGGGCCAGCAGGTGCTGGTCCTTCAAAATCATCATTAAAAACAGTAACCTGCAAGCCAGTATCCAGGACACATGGGACTGGTCTTAACGTTGCCAGCACCTTCACCACTGCTAACCATGGTCTTCAGCTCACCTGGACAATTCTGAGCCATTTGCCCAGGCTCCCCACACCGGGGGACAGATGCGGGGGGACAGGCATGCCAACTCTTCCCAGGCTTGCCACAGCTCTGTCACCACCAGGTCACCAGCACCCCCCAACTGTTCTGTCATTTCTCGTTGCAGTTGCTCCTGCAGTGATGCGTGGAGCACCTCAAGGTTTGGTTGGGGTCAGTGGTGCGATTCGGTTGGAGGCAGGAAGGACTGGCAGGCATCAGCTCCTTCCAACATCACCCTGCCCCATGCTCCTTCTAAAAATCCTTTGCCTTCCCACAAATCAGCAAATTTCAGTTGGATGGCCCAACAGATCAACTGCTGCAACTCTCTTTCAGCCAGGCTGGACAGGATGCTTGCCACCAACTGGCTCCTAAGGATGGCGTCATCATCTTCATCCCTTGGTGGCTCCTTCCATCTCCACACAAGAAAAATTAATGACCTTACCCCTAAAACAAAGGTTGTTGCATTAGGGCTTCAGTGTCATCACCTGGAGAACTTGAACACTCTTAGTACCTTAGTACACTTACTGCTCTCCTGTCGAGTATACTATGTTGTCCTGTAAATTATTGTAACGTTTCTCTTGTGTTTTTGTATTCTCTCTTGCAGTCCTGTCCTGCACACACTTACATAATCTTGTGGTGCTCTGTTTTTGTGTTGCATTATGGTCCTGGAGGAATGTTTTGACTTCAAGATTCAAAATTCAATATTTATGATTTCACTATGTACTGTGTAAATGGCTGAAATGACAATAAACACCAACTTATCTTGACTAATATCGTAATCATTTTAGTGCCTGACCACATGGAAATGGTTGGTCCTTTTTGCTGCATGAAAACATCTCATAAATTTTGTTGAGTAAATTTTCTGGGTCTTGGTCTTATCTCTTGCCAGAGTACTTACAGCTCATTTGTCAGCTGTCTGAGTTTTAATACGCCTTGTATCACTATCCTCTTCTTTCCCTGTCTCCATAGTGACTGCCACCAGTGCTTGCAGTGCATTGTTGGCAAAATGATTATCATTAAATTTCAAGGGGTAAAAATAATGGTCCAGCTCTCTGTCAAAAGCAATGTGGTTGAAAAGCAAAGGTATGTGTCTCTTGTTCAAGATCAGGTTAACATCATGAACATAGACGGACAGATACATCTATCTTTAAAGGCAATCATATGAGCATTAAATGGCCCATATTGAGTATTGTTAACATGTTTTGTGTTTTTTCTAAGATGTACTCAAGGTCTTTGTTAAGTTTTATGCTCATTTTTATTATCTTCCGACCTCATTTTCCCCTTAGATTTGTCATGTGCAGGAGAGAACTTCAGAACAAAACAAACTGGCCTTAAGCCAGAAGGAGGGGTCTTGCATCCTAGGCCACCACACATTATGCAACATGTCCAGTCTATTTACAGAGGCAGATGGGGAGTATATTTTCTTTATATAGCTTATATAAGCTCATGTATGTCTGTATATATGGATAGTAAAAGGTATTGACAAAAACAGTAAGCAACATATTTCAATATTACATGTGAGAAATATTGAACACCAGAGAAAGCCTCCACTTATCTGTCCATGGTGTTTGTATGTGCGAGATTGCGTGTGTGAAGTGACAGGCATTGACAAAAACAGTAATAATAATAATAATTCACCCTCAAGGCAGATTGTAATATGCTAAAAACAGCCTTAAAAAGTAATCAGCAGACTTTTGCAGACTCTGTTGATGTGAAAGTGCATGCCTTTACAATCAGGCATAAATTTGTGCCTTCACACAAGTTTAACTTACATGGAAGATGTGCAAGGCATGAATTAAATACAGCATTCCAGGAAAAGAACAACATACCTACTGTGAAACATGGAGGTGGAAGTGTCATGATTTGGGGATGCTGTGCTGCAGCATGACCTGGCCAGATTACCATCACAAAATCCACCATATATTCTACCGCGTCTCAGACGGTGCTTGAGCAAAATGTGAGACCATCTGTGAGTAAATTAAAGCTGAAGCAGAACTGGACCTTGTAACAGGACACTGACCAAAAACATACCAGTAAATCAACCAAGGACCAAAGAAGATATATTAGGGGTAGGGTGTCCTAATTTTTCCTCAGTTAGAATTTGAATCGTTTTTTGTATCTTTTGTTTAATTTGTAAATCAAGGTTAATTTTGGTTGTTTACCTGCAATTAAATAACTTTCAGACAAGACTGCACACGTGAGCATCCTAATTTTTTCATGACTGTACATGTGTCTTGAGTTTGTATATGTAATGATGATTTTGAAATTAAATTTTTCTGTGCTCAACTGCTTTACCTCACTTTAACAAGGACACTCACAACTGAACTTACTGACTGCTTAACTTGCTGTTGTTCAGAAGGTGCCTGATATACTGTTCTGACTGTGGCTCTAGATCTGGGTGTCAGTGTTCTGGCGATTTATGCTGCCTTGTCGAAAAATGCTACTGTAATGCAAGTCAACAGCTGAGTCTATTGATTCATGCTACCCTGACAAAAATGCTCCCTTTATGGTTTTACGGTTTATAGTCAGTTTATAACATTAATAATGATGAGAAATAGACAAACAATCTGCATAATCAGATAAATATATATTTTATTTAAAATATTTACTTGTAAGCAGTGTACTGTTTCATGCTGCCTTGTTGAAAAATGCTACATTGAAGTTTAATCGGTTTATAACACTGATAATGATGAAAAATCTCTCAGCTGTTTTTCATGGGATTACAATGGTTGTAAAGCTATGATGGATTTGGCGCCCATGCTCGAGACTCTAAGGGTACCTTGTTTTTCTATGACAAACTAGATAAAATGTGAATAACTTTGGTTTAATATTTCATTTGATTACATTAATGTTGAGATTTACAGAAATATTTAAACTGTAACCGTGGTAGAGTAATTAATGCTGTTAAAAAGCACCTCATTAAACAAAAGATATTTGGCACTGCAAGGCATTTATGTTCTTTCTAGTTTGTTGTGGAAAACCAAGGTACCCTCAGAGGCCAGGACAAGGGCACCAGAACCATTATAGCTTTATAACCAATTTATATA